>JXSR01S002760.1:39267-56499 GCA_000969725.1 Ophiothrix spiculata | reverse complement strand
ACATTATTTTGTCGTAATGGGCACCCCCTGCGGGGGCACCCATTACTCAAAATAATGTACGCCCATCCATTATGAGACGATAGATGACAGGCAAAACAAAAAATCTTATCTTTTATTCTCTAAACAGAGGTATAAACCTACTCAACAACTGTGAAGAAATAGTGTGAAAATAAAATCAAGCAAAATTTTCAGTCACACTTGTTGAAGAGATCATGATCATGTCAGTAGCTAAAACTTGACTTGCTTGGCACTTGACTTCCCAGAAAAAAAACACGATTGGTGTAAATTCTATGAAAAAACCCAGCTCACTTGTATAATATAGGCCTACCAAGTGTATGTTGGGTATATAGCAAAGAGGAAATATTGTGTGTGTTTTTCTAACAGAATTGTTTTTCTACCATTTTCTGGGACTACTTTGGATGGACAGTGTTATGAGTTGAGGAAATCTACAAAAATGTTAATCAATGTTTTGTCAGCAAACATTGATTTGCTGTTTTGGGTTTGATTCTCAATGGTAACCTGTTTTAATACATAGATCTAGAATCCTATGTTCAACTAGACCACACAGGTGTAACATGATAGAAATCAACAACTTTTAGCCAATATCTAGGAGCTGAACATACTACCAATTAGTTTCAAGATGTTCCTTTTGTTTTCTAAATTACAATATGGGGACTTATATGTATATTCCTCATTTATTCAGCATGTTTTAAATTAAGTGTCATGTTCAGAAAGTAATCATTAGCGGAGAAAATAAGTAACAAAATGTTTTCAAATGTACACTTACATCATAAAGTGACTGTCAGGACACGACAGTAATTACAACTGAGTAGCCTAGGCCATGAGGATTTTTGAAATGGTGTAAAGCTTGTAAGTTGATGAAAATGAATGGTCAAAATCAAATTAGATTTTCAGCATACATTTATGTTTTACTCTTCTTGTTATTTCTAAAGTCAGAAAAGATGCAAGGTTTTTGTCACATCATATAAATCATGAATTGTACCTTGAAGTATTTTAACCATTTTTGGTACATGATGATTTATTTTTATATCTAGACGTATAAAATATCGTCATTAAATGTTTTATTGTTGAATGTATTTTGTTATATATTTTTTTTTATTGTGTAACCCTATTATGGGTGCCATCTTCCACACGCTCTGCGTTATTGATGGCATCCACATCTCATTATAGACTGTTATTTAGTATAATTCTATAGTATATGATTGTAAATTATTTATATGAGATGAAAACAAATAAAGATTGATTGATTGATTGATTGATCACAATGATAAGGCGATGTACACTCAGAAGATCAATAGTTGAATTGGATGAATGTGTGGTACAGTGTTTCCGCTAAGATTTTTGAGCTTGCGCCAATTAGAGCAAGTTTGAAAAAGTTTAAGAGGTGCTTGCGCCAAAATCATGAGCTGTGGCTGAAAATTGGCTCAATAAAGCTAGAAAAATGTCTTTCTCACACATTGTCAGAAACTTGTTGCGCCAATTTTCACCGCTCTTGCGCCGATGGCGCCATACGGCCTTAGCGGAAACACTGGTGTGGTACATATTTTCTATCTGCATTATCTTGAAACTCTTATATCTCAGTCAATTCATCAACTTTCTATTATTTTTCCCAAAATATTTTCTTGTTTTTCAGGTGGACTCTAGGTACCAATATGAACCCCACCTTGAAACCTTACCCCACCCAGCCCTTACCCCCACAGGAACCGGCCACCACATTTAATCCTACAGCCGGGGGCATCAACCCCAACCCAGGCATGTTACCCAGGGAGGATATAAAGACCACAGTTGGACCTGACCCTAGTAACTTTGATATTGTGAAAGCTACACAGTATGGAGCTGAGAAGAGAGTCAAAGAGTTGGTTGAAGATGGGTACGATGTACGGGAACCCGATAAAGAGAATGTGACGTTATTACACTGGGCAGCGATTAATAACAGGATCGAACTTGTCAAGTAAGTCTTGTAATTAGACAATAATAACTGCGCACCATCTTTTTTGAGGTCATTGTTTAAAATTTGAGGAGTTTGTTTTGGGCCGAGGTGCTCCCTCAGTAAAGTACAAAACAAACACCGACGATTTTAAACAATGACTGAATTAAAAGATGGTGCAAAGTTATTATTGTCATTAATAACCATCTTTCGACTTTTTTAATGCCTTTAATGCATGATTTTATAAAGAAGTACTGTATTAAACTTGTTTCTTACTTAAAGGTCTACTTATCCCTATAAGAGTATTTCGATCAGTCCAGGCATGAGGATCACCGCGTAATATGATAAACACGCGCGTGTGTGGTGCATACGCTTGCGTGATTGGCGTTTATGAGAAAACGCATTCAGCGCTTATGACATCACATACGCAGGTCATTATAAGAAGTCATTGTTACCTGATAATGACCACGCAGTTGTTTGCGTAAAAGTAGAAATAATCTTATTAGATTGGATCGCCCTATTATGCAGGTTATTAATATTGATCTGTAGCCCCTAATTGTGACCATCCACCACAAACTTCCAGTATAGTTGGCCCATGGCCAATTTATTGCAGATTCAAGAAGAACACATAATGACACCTCATGTTCATATTGTACACAAAAGTTGAATTATGATTTTATGAAGCATGGCATGGCAGAATACATAAAACCTTCAACAACTCATCGTATCTTCATATACGGGAGCGTGCCGTTGTTGATTCATGATGAATCCACAGTTGATATTCAAATTAGCGCGTAACGCACGACACAGCGTACGCGGAGATGCGTTTACGCAGTACTCGTATGTCAGCGCACTGTTCTTCGCACGTCGGAAACTTGAGTACGTACAAGGACTGGCGTTTGGGAACAGTAAAAAACGTGAAAGCAACAAACATCTAATAACCAGCATTTTGCGCCCGATTCTGCTAAATATTTTTTATGAAGATGAGTATTTGTTAAAATTGAAAACATGAAGAATTTAATTCATACGTTTTCAGGAAGATTTTCGTTGTTGAAAGGTATTCAAACATGCTACAGACTTGTTCATCGCCAATCAACAACGATGCGTCTGCGTATTTTTATCACACGAGGATGGCTTCGTCGGAATACAACTTTTACACATGTATTGTGCTATAACTCAAAATGAAAAATGCTTAACTTAACTGGAGGTTGGTGAAGGATGGGCAGAATTAGCCTTTTTTGCTTTGCTATATGACCATTCACCACAAATTTCCTGTAAATTACTGTCAGTATTTTTATTTGATATTGTAAGGATTTGACTTGCACCTCTAGATAGGTGGAAAAGTAGTATTTGGGCGATATCGGGATTTTTCTGAATATCTGCAATAAGATTAAATTAAGAATTTGGAAACAAAAGCAATATGGGTCTTATTAATCTTTCCTGATGTTTTTTTTTTCCAAAACATGCAAAACTAATCTGCTACATTGTATTTAAAAATTCAATTTTGTTTTATAAAGCAGATTAAGAAACAGTAAAATCAGATAATTTGTTTCCCATTTCTTGGCATAAGAAAGGTAGACATTACACTTGATTTTTGAGCTGAAAAGAACAATGTTTATCAATATTTAGGTGTAGCGGCAGGAATGCCAATAATAACTTCTACATGTGTATGAATACTCAACAGATACTTCATGAACAAAGGCTCCAACATCGACCAACTCGGTGGTGATCTCAACTCAACAGCGCTCCACTGGGCAACCAGACAAGGTCATCTTCCAATGGTGGTGTTATTATTGCAATATGGGGCAGATCCGGCCATCAAGGATGGAGAAGGGTGTACGTGTATGCATCTTGCTTGTCAGTTTGGTCATACAGCAATAGTGGGCTATTTCATTGCAAAGGGGCAGGTAAGGACAGCATGCAGGGTCATGTACCAATGGTGGTGTTATTACTGCAATATGGGACAGATCCGTCTATCAACAATGGTGAAGGGTGTACAGTACGTGTATACATCTGGCTTGTCAGTTTGGTCACACGGCTATAGTGGGCTATTTCATAACAAAGGGACAGGTAAGGACAGATCTACCCATAGTGTTATTGCAGTGTGGGCCAGGGCAGATCCGTCCATCAAGGATGGTGAAGGGTGTACGTGTATACATCTAGCTTGTCAGTTTGGTCATACAGCTATTGTGGGCTATTTCATCGCAAAGGGGCAGGTAAGGACAGCATTCAGGGTCATGTACCAATGGTGGTGTTATTACTGCAATATGGGGCAGACCCGTCCATCAAGGATGGTGAAGGGTGTACATGTATACATCTGGCTTGTCAGTTTGGTCATACAGCTATAGTGGGCTATTTCATTGCAAAGGGGCAGGTAAGGACAGCATTCAGGGTCATGTACCAATGGTGGTGTTATTATTGCAATATGGGGCAGACCCGTCTATCAAGGATGGAGAAGGGGATACGTGTATACATCTAGCTTGTCAGTTTGGTCATACAGCTATAATGGGCTATTTCATAGCAAAGGGGCAGGTAAGGACAGCATTCAGGGTCATGTACCAATGGTGGTGTTAGTATTGCAATATGGGGCAGACCCGTCTATCAAGGATGGAGAAGGGGATACGTGTATACATCTAGCATGTCAGTTTGGCCATACAGCAATAGTGGGCTATTTCATATTTAAGGGGCAGGTAAGGACAGCATTCAGGGTCATCTTCCAATGGTGGTGTTATTATTGCAATATGGGGCAGACCCGTCTATCAAGGATGGAGAAGGGGATACGTGTATACATCTAGCTTGTCAGTTTGGTTAAACGGCTATTGTGGGCTATTTCATCGCAAATTTAAAGGGGCAGGTAAGGACAGCATTTAGGGTCATCTTCCAATGGTGGTGTTATTACTGCAATATGGGGCAGACCCCTCTATCAAGGATGGTGAAGGGTGTACATGTATACATCTAGCATGTCAGTTTGGTCATATGGCTATAGTGGGCTATTTCATTGCAAAGGGGCAGGTAAGGACAGCATTCAGGGTCATCTTCCAATGGTGGTGTTATTACTGCAATATGGGGCAGACCCGTCTATCAAGGATGGTGAAGGGTGTACATGTATACATCTAGCATGTCAGTTTGGTCATACTGCAATAGTGGGCTATTTCATTGCAAAGGGGCAGGTAAGGACAGCATTCAGGGTCATCTTCCAATGGTGGTGTTATTATTGCAATATGGGGCAGACCCGTCTATCAAGGATGGAGAAGGGGATACGTGTATACATCTAGCTTGTCAGTTTGGTTAAACGGCTATTGTGGGCTATTTCATCGCAAATTTAAAGGGGCAGGTAAGGACAGCATTCAGGGTCATCTTCCAATGGTGGTGTTATTACTGCAATATGGGGCAGACCCGTCTATCAAGGATGGTGAAGGGTGTTCATGTATACATCTAGCTTGTCAGTTTGGTCATACGGCTATAGTGGGCTATTTCATCGCAAAGGGGCAGGTAAGGACAGCATGCAGTCAGGCTAGCTCAAATGGTTGAGGCACTAACTTACAGTGCAGAAGATGCCGAGTACGAACCCTGGCATTGCCAAATTTGTATGTGCTTGAAATTGTCGTAGAACTTGGGGGGGGGGGGCTTATCAAGGTACAGATGACACTGAGTGGAATAAAGCTTGCTTGGACCACAGTGGTCAGCGAACACCAGAACAGGGTGATGAGGCCATGTTGAATTACATTTTATTGAGAGCATCAATAGTCTGTTATGGTCTCTTCTACACGGAGTTTGCCAGAGTCAACTCTATTCGGTTTGTTTAGAAAAAATTGCAATCCTCTCTGGTTAAAACTTTAATGCAGATATCAGAGAGTTTTAAAAGGAAGGTTTCAAAATGTTGGAGGGTGAATATAAAAAGCATCATTAATTTCTAAGGACAATATGGGCATAAAGAAAACATTAGGTTGATCAAAGCCTTACAAATTCACAATCCCTAAAAATAATTGTTATCAAATCTTGAAAACCAATAAAGTAAAACTATATAAATATGTGTATATAAAAAACGGAAGTTTTACATATGTCTGTCAATAGCATCTGATTTTTTGATTATGAAACTCGCTTAATTTGATAAACTAACACAAAACATTCTTGAAGACTGAATGGCAGGACTGCTATTGTAACATAATCTAGAAATTTTCATCCTATCGTGTCCAAGACACCACACTTACTTGTGGATGTTTTGTCAGCTTGCAGCTAACTTCTCAACACTAATGGTGAAGTGACGATCTCCTTCACCATTAGTGGTGAGGCGGTTAGCTGCCAGCTTAGCTGCCAGTTAACTTCAGGCAGTTTATATGCGTATGGAAAATTGAAAACTTTTGGATATATTTATGGAAATTTTGAACATATCTAAGTATAGTTATTGTTCCTCTATTTGATTGTCATTTCTTTGTTTTCCCCTTTTTTTAACCATACTGTACTAATCAGTTGTTGTCTTCTGTTTTGCTCCAGGACCCCAATTTGGCTGATGGGAATGGGATGACGCCACTCATGTGGTCATGTTATAAGACATTTGCGTAAGTATCAGTGTTCTGTTAAAAATTGAAAACTTAGGCAGGTTCCCTGCTTCTTTGGTCTCACACCTCCCCTCCACCTTTACCAAACACACAGATTATATTGGCAGTTAATTTGGACACAGAAATGCATGCTCACTGGTGATTGTACAATTTCCTCACAACACGTAGATCCAGTGCATTAATTTGAGTTTATCTTGCAATAGTTATGCGGTAGACAATTGCCATTTTGTCTTGCACAAAAAAATTCTTCTATTCCTTAAAACTCTCTGCCATTTACGATTCTTGTCCAAAGCAAATCTCTGAAAGCGTTTGCCCAATGTTGATGATATTTGGTGAGTGGGTGAAGCTGAGGTTGACTGGCGCCAGGTGCAATTTGGAACAAAGTCTGTGATAAGTATTCAAGGTTTTTTCTTTGCAAAATGTCATTTTGAAAAGGAGCTAATGACAGTGCTATCTCTTTCTTTTGTTCTCTTCAGTGTTGACCCAACAAGGTTATTGCTTACATTAGGAGCCAGTCCAAATATTCAAGATCACCATTACAAGAACACAGCGTTACATTGGGCAGCTGCAACCGGCAACTCGTCCGCCGTTATGGCTTTGTTGCATGCAAATGCTGACACATATATTGAAAATGCCAGGGTGAGTTATAAAATGCAATAGCTTGAGTAAGTGAAGTGCAAATATCGAAGATATGCATTATAAGAATACAGTCTTACATTGGGGAGCTGCAACCGGCAACTCATCCATCACCATGGCTTTATTACATGCCGATTCGTACACATATATTGAAAAAAAAACAGGGTGAGTTATAACCCGCTTGGATAAGTTTAGAACAAATATATAAGATCCACATTTAAACTTTACATAGGAAGCAGCGATGGTCAACTCTCCTGCCTTTATGGCTTTACTACATGCAAAATACCGATAAAAATATTGAAAATCGCATGAGAGAGTTATATACAGCTTGGGGAAATTTATTCCAACATTTTTTGTGTTCACCCTACATTGGGTTTTGTTTCAACCTAGGGCTGACAATATGGGACTTTCACACGGGAACATCAATCTAAACTAATCTAGATTCAGTTACATTTTTTCTAAGGCAGATTATGTTCATATGATCGCGAGTCAATCTGACTTTACTCAAGTGGTGCGTATTGACATGCAGGGCTATACGAGTGAGTTAGTGGAAATAACGCAACTACACGTAGGTACACACACGCGCAGTCACTTACGCTTGTGTGATTGTTGATATGTAGTTTAATCAAGATACATTTAGATGTGCAAAGTCAAGATAAGTTCAGATTGGTTGTGACAGTGTGGAGAGCCCCTCTCTGTTGGTATCAAATGGCACTTATATGATCATGCTGTCAAAAATGAGCACTAACACGATAAAACAACTGTTTTACGGGCCCCACATTTGCATTTTGGCAGGGTTTTTTTTTAGTTTTGCAAAAAAATCATGTAAAATCAGCTGTTTTTTTGTTTTTGTTTTTTATATTAGTTTTTTTGTCAAAAAAGACCTACCTATATACTTTCAAGACCTACTTGAAAGGTCCGCCTACCCGTAAACCTTTTTTTTTTCATCGCCTAATAGACCGACCTACGCTGACGTCACTGATTGTCTTGACCACAAAATGGCGGACTTCATGTTCCAAAAGTTTTCAGTTAAAAATCTCGGAAAATTGATCATCTTTGCACATCATTTGAGACTTATCAGTAAAACAATGTATTCTATTACCTTTCTGATATACTGGTTTCAAAATATAACAAGTATTCATTCTAGAATATTCTAATCACAATTTATCTGATCGAACGCAACACATGGAAAGGGGAAATTATTTTTGTTTACTTTCATCACGATTGTAATTACTGATGCATGTTACATCTAGGAAGCTCAGTCTGGGTAAGAGATAAAACACCCGGATGTGAAGGTAGCTCTATTGGAAAAAGTGACAATTGGCTCCAACCTATTATAATCACTACTTAAGGTCAAGACTCACATTATGTAGAGGGAACACACCAAGCATATGGAATTGAGAGATTGGAGTTCAAATTTGATAAGTGGAAAATGTAGTATTGAAGAGCAATATACAGGGTGGACCAATAAAAGCGTTATTGAAGTTTAATGTCACGTAACTTAAAATTGGAAAATAATTCGAGAATATATATATTCATAAACTATGGAATCCTGACCTTGTATGATGAAGATTTCATGTCAAGCAAAGCTTTTATTGCGAAGTTATTGCCATCTGCGCAAAAAGAGTCAAAATCAGGTTTGTCCACGGGGCAAGTTTACATGGGTGCACACAATGAGCGTTGGCTATGATATCTGTCTTAATTAGCTGATTGGTTTTGCATTACTGATTAGATTAAAGAATGTGATGAAGGAACTTGCGTCAAGAACTCATCATTGGATGAGTTCTGCATTTACAGCAGCAATGTTTGCTGCAGATCTCCACGTTGAAGATCCCCCTATTTTCTTTATCCCTGTTCAAAACAGTCCCAAAGGGGTGAAACTTTGTTCTACCTCTGTAGTCTATTTAGATACGTGCATTAGGAAAGTCATTCCTAATACACGTGTACCATCTACACAGACTATTTAAAGAGTTAGCTTAGCCGGCCGCGTAGCTACCAGTTCTAAAAAAACGTTCAGTAATAAATGTTTTCTCGCGACTTGTGAACTTCCTCCTCTTACCACCTTACAAACCAACGTTATAATGAAAACGACCAAATACATGCACTGCCTTTGCCGATTTGAACTTCGTGTCCAATAAATTCTTTCGATTATTATGGAAGAACACCATACTTATGTTATTGTGATGCTTGCATGCATGTCAATAGTACTCTCAGTCATTGATATGCACCTTTAATACGATGATGATTCGCATCAACGTCATAAAGAAATAAAAATCATACTGAATGTAGACCTAATTATGATTCTAGTGAACATTAAAGTATTCCCGGCCGTGGACAAAGTGGAATTTGGTGTTTAATTTTATTCGTGTGATGAGTTAGGCAATTATTTTAGTAGCTGTTGTCAAATGAGTACTATCATACTTTAGTGCTGATAAGATAACAGGCTGGCTGTGTAAGTGGTGTGGTAAACCCCACATAGTAGATATTGACCTGATTGCTTTGATAGAGAGAGATGGTCACTCCAACTTCCTTTAACCTTTTATTTTAAGTATAACATTTTGAAAAGCTTTTTTTTTTTAACACAACCCCTTTGACTTTCATTTTTTTAACAGAAAGAGACTCCTTTAGATATTGCTATGGCACGTCGTAATGGCTACTTAGTAATGAGGCTGAAGGAATACAGGGGGGAAGCACCACTCACAAATAAGGTTCAATTCCTACAGAAATTTAGACAAGACAAGGTGAGTTTTTTCAAAAGAAGACCCAGATTCTTAATTAAAGGTCACAGTAGCTAGTTAATTTAGTCATCATGCCACTGGGGTTAAAGAAATACAGTGGTAAAGCACCACTCATAAACAAGATTCAATTCCTACAGAAATTTTGACATGATTTACAAAAGAAGACCCCATTCTTAAAATTTATAATAAATCTAGTAATGAGGTTGAAGTAGTACCAGTGGAGTAATCGCACCTCGCAAACAAGAAAAAATTCCTACAGAAATTTAGACAAGATATGGTGAGCTTGACAAACGAAGACCCCATTCTCAATTAAAGGTAACAGATAAACCAGAATGATATATTCACTGAGAGGAGAACTGACGTCACAGGTGATATCATCACCCTGTAGGTAGGTTGCTCAGTGAGTATATCATTTTGGTTGTCTTGATTTAATATATACTTATGGTTTATTCAGAGTCTGACGATATCCAACGATCGATGCAAATCGATTCGCAGTCTTTTACACGCGCCATTCCTTATGCATAGCGTGTGTAAAGACTGCGCATCGATGGGCATCGATCGATGCATATCGACAGCACTCTGAATAAACCATTACTTGTTAACCAACCAAGGTGAATGAGAGTATACATGTCATGTTACGATAGATAGCTTTAATAATGCCAATGGGGTTGAAGGACTCGCATACAAGATTCCCTCATGCACAAACAAGATTAGATTTAGACAAGGTTGGACAAATTTCATTGTTGGTCACAATATTGAGGATGAAAGATAGACCAGAGCGCCCCTCTCAAACAAGATTCAATTCCTACAGGAATTTAGACAAGGTGGGACAGCTTTGATTGTTAGTCACAATGTCTACTTACAATATTGAGGATGAAAGATAGACCAGAGTACCCATCTCAAACAAGATTCAATTCCTTTATTCTGGGCGTTGAGAATCTTAGGTTTAAATTTGCTGAGTGGTGCATATAGTGCCCTTGATCAGGAGTAGTTGTGGTGGTGATTGTGAAGAACACGGCACCCAAACAAGTTTGAATTTCTGTAGAAATTATGATAAGATGAGTATTACAAAGGAATCATCATCATCATGCTTCGGCAGCAGAGCAGACGACTACCAGATTTCTCCAGGTACGTCGATCTTGGGCAATTGTGCCAATTTGGTCAGCTGACATCTCATGATTGTCATGCCTCAACAGATGATTGATATAAGATAAGTAAGAGGTACGAGGACTCCGGGGGTCGATTTCACTAACATTACGATGCATCGTAGCTAACGAAGGGTTCATGTCGTAACTACAACTAGACTTCCCAAAGAAGTGGAAACCCTTCGTAAGTGTTCACCGCATAGTAAGGTATATGATTTATGCATTAGAAAAATCAAACCCTTTGTTAACGTTGCATGCGGTCAAGAGGTAGTTTTAGCTAACGATGGGTTTTGGTCTTACGATGGGTTAATGATGCATTTTGACGTTAGTGAAATCGACCCCAGGTATCCTCTTGCCAAGTGCTGGAATGTAGAGAGCATAAAGTCTGACGGGCTCTTCCTCTGGAAGACGAAGGATGTGTCCCAGGAAACTCAGTTGTCGCCTCGTCACGCAGTACACAAGTGGCTTGGTGTCAGTCATTAAGTATACACAGCTATCGAATACACAATCCCTCCTTCTAATACCAAGCATAATCCTGTAGCAGGAAGTGGCAAAAGCATTGATCTTGCATTCCATATCTTGAGATACCACCCAGGATTCGCAACCATATAGGAGAACTGTTACACAAGTGGAGTTAATGAGCTTGACCTTAGTTGAAATATGTAAGTTGGAGTTTCTCCATGTACGTTCAAGCTTCCAGAAAGCTCCCCATGCCAAAGCCAAATATAATACCCCATTATCAAATTCATTCATAATCCAATAATTTCTCTCTATTTTTCTCTTTCTCAAGGATTTAAGAAAAAGAATTATGCAAATATCTCCGTTCGTCATTATATTTGTGATTGGCTTGATACCGGATCTGGACCTGTCAATATGGGTGAAGATCGTCGCTGCCTTCCTTAGTTATGGCGCTATTTATTTTTGTACAAAGTAAGTGTTACAAAGTATATTATATACGGCATGAAAATATTCTTGTCTCTTGATTAGTTGAAAATATTTGGTCTAATTCATTTTTGACTTTGTCAGGCAATATTAACTTAAAACATACTCTGTACACCCATGGTGGTTTTGCTTACATTCTGGATTATCACCTTGTTGAGTTTCATGAAGTGTACAAGCTTGACTAGAAGGGGCAATGGAACAATTGCTGAATAAATTGTAAAAATGGTTTGTTTGTTGTTAACTTGGATAGTGCTAACATGCTGCGGCTCGTTAATCACTTGGAACAAACTATTAATTGAAGTCATTAAATTTCCTACAAATCATAAAATTTTGAATGCAACAAACGCGTAGAGTAAAGAAGCGAAACACTTCGCGTAGTACGAAACACTTTTCTTTTCACGCGATCGCCGCGTCAAACAACCAATCAAGATAAGCACGCCGCAGTGCAATTTCGTTACCGGTGTGTAGTCGCACACGCCCTCATCATAGGAAATTTAATGATTCTAATTAATATTAATTTCGAAGCACTGCGTGCATTTTGTTAAGTGTGCAAGCTTAAATGCTTAATTTAAGTTTTACAAAGTGAGTTTATACAATTTATCAAACGACAAGAATAGTTTTATGCATTACATATTAGGATAGTTACTGTGTTTGTTTTTTTGAGCAATGTATAGATCTACTTTTGTCTGGTGGTTTTTTTTTTTTTTATGCCTCCGCCAGAGGCATTATGTTTTCTGGTTGTCCGTCCGTCCGTCCGTCCATCCGTCCGTCCTTCCGTCCGGGCTCGTTTCTCGGAACTGGTGAGGCATGGAGCGATGCAAGTTGGTGGACTGGTGGTAAGGGTGGCTAGTAATTTTCTCTGAAAGTTTTGGCGCAAAATATGCAAATTTAGTCGGTTTTTAAGCAGAAAATATGTGATTTTTTGTGATTTTAGGGACTTAGAAATTTTCCGAAAGGAGCATTTGCTAAAACTCCACTCCTTCAAAATTTTAACCCCACCTTATTTTGATTGGCGCATCACATATGCGAAAATCGGCCCGATCGGCCATTTAATTAACGAATACAATCCGTTTTAAGATGGCGCTCTTACATGTAATCCTTTATAATTTCATAGATACAATGGGCAATATCTCCTCAACGGAGCAGAATTTTATTTTACGCGTATCTCTAAAACCGCATGGCCTACGTTAATGATATTTGGTGACTGGGTAGACCTAGAGCCAAACTCGATCCAGCAACAATTTCCGAGCAAAATATGCTAATTAAGTACCTAATTTGCATAATTTATGCATGAAATGGTTTAAATGGCATATTTTACAAACCGTCCACCTTACATTCATGAAATTTGGTGGGTAGATAGGGATAGAGCTGCGCTTGTGCCAGCTGCAATTTAAGCGCAAAATATGCTAATTAAGTACCTAATTTGCATAATTTATGCATAAAATGTAGCATAATTTATGCATAAAATGCTTTAAATGGGATATTTTACAAACCGTGCACCCTACATTCATGAAATTTATTGGGTAGGTGCGGATTGAGCTGCGCTTATGCCAGCTGCAATTTGAGTGCAAAATATGCTAATTAAGTATCTAATTTGCTTAATTTATGCATAAAATGTTACTTATTTTTCAACTTTGTCCAATTTCAAAGGTTAAGGTGTCAAATTGTTAGTCATGGACCAGCGATCAAAAGTGTCAATGGTGACCCCATCGTCCGACCTTAAACTGGGGGTCAAAGGTCAAAAGAAAGGTCAGATTTCAAAGGTTTGGGTCAAAGGTCAAATTTTCAACAAAGGTGGAAGGCGGAGGCATCGTGATCGACACTCTGTGTCGAGAACCGCGCGGCCCGAGAACCGCGTATTCTAGTTTTTTGAGCAATGTATAGATCTACTTTTGTCTGGAAACCATGAGGCTACTGTAATTCCCTCCACCTTTGGTACAGGCAATAGTAGGCCTACAGTCTCCAGTCACTTTGCGTAGATATTTTGCACCATTGCCCTCATGAGCAATAAATAGTTGTATAGTTTTAAAAACCATCTTGATTTGTGGATGATAAAGTGCCTGGATATTCAAAATAAAAGTGTGTATGTAAGTATGCATGTTGCCATTAATTTCTACATATCAGTGTCGTCTTTTTAACCATCAGACCATGATACTAGCCAAATATAAGTGTCAGAAATGTGATAACGAACTGCTGTAAGTGAAAGATAATTGGAATATATTTTCCATGACTTTAAGCAATATATCTTGTTTACACACATACCTCTATGGACCTATGACTGTTGACCCAATAATTTTTCACTGACAATCATGGACTTGCAAAACATTTCACTACATTAACATAAACCACATACAAATATGACCTCTGATCTAATAATAAAGACCTTGGAGTCGCATCTATGATCGGCAGTATCATTGTGCCCTATGTGCAAAGTTACATGAAATGGCACATCTGCTGTAGGTTACCACTAAATCAAGATATTTTCCCATTCATAAATATTCTCTGAATATCTTTGTTTTCTCTCTTGCAGGTTGTTTTTTGATACTCGATACAGCAACATTTTGCCTATATGTGTCTGTCTAGCAACCAAAATGTATATGTATGCTACCACGTTTGTCTATTTGTGGCCTACGTTCGAACACACAATATTGAGAACAGCGTTTTTACTTTGCTCAGCTTCTATGTGGTATCATTTCTATAAATGTTGGAAGAGAGATCCTGGGGTCATTAAAAGTACAGAGGAAGATAAGAAGCAGGTAAGCATTGAGTGGATCGGGGGGGGGGGGGGGAGGTACTTAGCTCAGCTACTATGTGGTATCATTTCTATAAATGTTGGAAGAGAGATCCTGGAGTCATTAAGAGTACAGAAAAAGATAAGAAGCTGGTAAGCATTGATTGGATCAGGTGGGTCAGGGGAGAGAGGAGGTAATTAGCTCAGCTTCTATGTGGTATCATTTCTATAAATATTGGAAGAGAGAACCCGGGGTCATCAAAAGTACAGAAGAAGATAAGAAACGGGTAAGAAATGATGGAAGAATTTTTGTTACTTACCAGAGACTAAGGGCTTATTCACACATGAGCATTTAGTCGTGATTAATAACCTGCGTAATTGCGTGATCCAATCGTAATAAGATTATTTCTACTTTTACGCAAACAACTGCACGGTCATTATCAGGTAATAATGACTTCTTTTAATGACCAACGTATGTGATGTCATTAGCACTTAATGCGTTTTCTCATAAAATGCCCATCAAGCTTGCATATATACCCCACACACAAGCGTTTATCATATTATGCGATGATCATCATGCCTGGACTGATCGAAATTATCTTATAGGGAGAAGTAGACCTTTAAGTAGGAAATAAGTTAAATAAAGTATTTTATACATAAAAGGCATTAAAAATGTCAAAAGAGCAGTTATTAATGACAATAATAACTTTGCACCATCTACTTTTTCAGTCATTTTGTGAATTTGTTGCTGATTGTTTTGGACCGAGGTATTTTTCTGAGGGAGTAGTTTTTTCTACCATAACCTTTTGTATGTTTATCAACAAACATTTTAGATGAAGATATCTATTACATGCATCTTGATTATATGTCCAAAGAGACAGATATTACTGCTTGCTATTTCATATTATATGTTACAAAATAATAGCAATTGATATCCGTGATACTTAGCTACAAAAAGCTTTAACAATTTATATGCTGTCCACAGATGAGCTAAAAAAGCTATTAGTTGGTTTTTATCATTATATCAACGTGACTGATATTCTATGTGCTAAGAGTTTATGCAATAATCATGAAGCTTGCCGCAAGTGTATGTCTGCTACGTGACACGTCATAATCACCGAAACCACTTGGTATCTGCCACATTGCTAGAGGTTATATGGTAGTTATGACAAGTTGGTTTCAAATTAAGTCTGAGAGGTCCCCCTCTTTACTTTTACGAAGAAAAATACCTCGGTCTAAAACAATCACCTCAGAATTCACCCAATGACCTCAAAAAAGATGGTGCAAAGTTATTATTGTCTAAGTATATTCCCGCTCATGAGCCAATTCCAAGTGTGAACGCAATAAAAAAATGTCTCACTCGTGACTACAATTGATTTAAAGTCACTCGCTTTGTGGATGTCTCACTAACAAACCATTCGGGTTTACCCGCAAGTCATGTTCATGTGCAATTGCTAAGTTAACTTGCTCTAAAGCCGCTCGCGCAAACTAGACACGTGTAGTCATGACTAATAAGTGTGAACACAGTCTTTATTTAGTGATAACATCCAATTGGAACTACACATCAACTGATTTGAATTATGTATTTATCTCTCACCCTTGTTGTTTGGATAAATAACAATGGCATTTAAAGCAGCAGCAGCTTAAAGTGATAGCAACAAAAAATACATTCTCAAATCATCCAGATTATCTTTCCAGTATGACTGATACTCCTCTTAAAATTCCAGAATAGTGTGCTTTTTCCAGGGCTAGAAATTCGGCGTGAATCAGATAATCGATTCTCGCAATGATTCTCGTAGCATCCAGATATTAGAATCATTTTCTCTAATTGAATTAGTAATTGCAACTGTTTCAATAAATTTTGATTCACGCAAACTAAAACGAAATTCTACCCCTGTTTTTCCCAGTTCATAAAATGTGCTGTTAATTTTTACACCATATAAGATGTGACAAAATATTGTCCAGGCCTTCATTTTTAAGGCGAGCTAGAGCGATTGCTCTCCTATGCTCGCCTAAACAGTCTCTTAGCAGAGCAATATTTAGCTCACCTCAAACTGCTAAAATCAGCTAATTTCTAATGGTATGACCTCAAATCACTCTCCTGACAACACTCCTTGAACCTTTTAGGAGAGTTATTTATAGCTCTTCAGCATTTTTCAAAAATGAAGCCCTGTTGTCCCTTCTGATTTATGATGAATGCAACTTCCATTTTATCATCTGCTCAGCGAAGTAAATCTGTTGGTGTTGTAGTAAAGAAAATGTTTACGAGCAAAACATGGTGCGTATTATATTGAAATTTTTAAGTTGTTAATTGAACCTTGTGTGTGTTTAATAAAAACCTGGCCCCATACCATCTTTCTTTTTATGCCTCCGCCAGAGGCATTATGTTTTCTGGTTGTCCGTCCGTCCGTCCGTCCGTCCGTCCGTCCTTCCGTCCGGGCTCGTTTCTCGGAACTGGTGAGGCATGGAGCGATGCAAGTTGGTGGACTGGTGGTAAGGGTGGCTAGTAATTTTCTCTGAAAGTTTTGGCGCA
>JXSR01S002758.1:118547-129692 GCA_000969725.1 Ophiothrix spiculata | reverse complement strand
CCGGGCGCTAGACACCCTAGCTACGCCGCTGTATGCAAGTTTTCATTATTCTGGGTCATGGTAGTCGCATGCATGCCATGTGTGAGAATATTTAAATGTCTTTACATTGAAAAGTACTTGTCGTCATTAAGCTTAAATTGCCTTTATCACTCAAAAAAAAAGGCTAAAAGGCTAATACCCTTCTTAAGTCTGAAAATGAATGAATTAGTAATTGGTTTGCCGGCAATGCATTTATAGCATTACACTTTACGCTACAAGCCTGGAGACACTTTAGTGATCAGTCGGCAAAACCTTTTAAATTATATCATTTGGCTTTTAGAACAATTTCTCAGAATGAACACAGATATAGAAGAATTCGTCAATGCAAATTACCGAATTATATCGCTATTGGAACCTTTACTAGACAAAATAGAAAAGACAAATGACTCTGGCTCTATAGAGACCATGGTAAGTATAAAAATTAAGGTTTATATATATAAACAAGTTTAAAGGGATGTGTAGAAACAGGGGATAGACTGTTTAGTACCTCTATGGTGTTTTTCTTTGCAAATTTTTGTACTTTGGTCTATTTCTCGAAATTTTCCAAAATTTGCGCCCACATTTTTTAAAGCGAAAAACTCGGACAGTGTAGTACCTAAATAGTGTATTTTTGCAGGAAAATTGGTATCTTGTATGATTTTGATTCAAAATTGTGTATATGTTTGGCTCAAATTGGCTCTCCTTTTCATGAATTTAGTACAACCGAGTTGGGGTGTCAGTTGGCACATCGCGGCATTTGTAGTCGGCAAATTTGTAACTTGACTTTTTGTGCCCCCCCCCCCCCCGATCAAAAATCCTGGCTACGGTTCTTACATATGGCAAATAATTTTCTGATTATTCTTAACTTTTAAAAGGACATTCCATAATTCTGCAAGTTTTCAATATTCTGGGTCATGGTAGTCGCATGCATGCCATGTGTGAGAATATTTTAATGTCTTTACATTGAAAAGTACTCGTCGTCATTAAGCTTAAATTGCCTTCATCACTCATATAAAGGCTAAAAGGCTAATACCCTTCTTATGTCTGAAAATGAATGAATTAGTAATTGGTTTGCCGGCAATGCATTTATAGAGGGTTTGCACGACACGATACGCAGACCGTTTTCACCGCCATCTTGGTGGAGCGCAGAGGGGTTTGTGATGTGAACAAGACATCAAAATCAGCTAAACTTGTGATTGACTTCAAATCATGACTTGAAAATTAAACTAAATAAATGTAATGTATATTCTACTCATCATTTGTCGTGATCTGGTATCGTGATACTGCTAAAAGATTATAATATGACGGGACTTTTTGTTTGCTGGCCCATGAAAATGGTGTGGTGAGTACGATGTGACGTCACGTGCAAACCCTCTATAGCATTATACTTTACGCTACAAGCTTGGAGACACTTTAGTGATCGGTCGGCAAAACCTTTTAAATTATATCATTTGGCTTTTAGAACAATTTCTTAGAATGAACACAGATATAGAAGAATTCGTCAATGCAAATTACCGAATGATATAGTTATTGGAACCTTTACTAGACAAAATAGAAAAGGCAAATGACTCTGGCTCTATAGAAACCATGATAAGTATAAACAATTTAGAAGCCCTCGCCAGGTGTATGAGTCTTGTGACTTGAAAGGCTTTAAAATGGAAATAGTGCATGCGCATTTCGTATCCGCAGGTCTATCGTTAAACTATTTAATTTAACTTAAAATCGTTTTTAAAAGCGTTTTATTTTGACCATGTTTTAAGCCTGGTGTAAAATCATCTAAAATAGTAACACTTTCATTTTAAACAAATGCTCAACTTGAAATATTATTGTCAAAATATTTGTAATGGAAAGGTTTGTAAAAGTTGTGTTCATCAGAGGAAATTTATCTACTTCATTTCTCAACCTTTAATCTCTTGACTAGTCAGACATGCCACATCACGTCATAATAATGAATTCATGTCATCTTACCAGTTTTATGTTGAAAAAAATTCAAGTTCTTTTGGTAAAATGTTTATTCACTTATGTGTACTTCATGGCGTTCTGTCAATAATTTTATGTACCCAGTTTCCCTCTATTTATTTTTTTATTTAATTCGATTTTATAACTGCATGTTCTTTATTTTATTAAAGTACACTTTATTATCGTTTTCCTTCCTACAATACACGATCACATATAAGACAAATAACATCATCTTTTTTGTAGTTGTATCAATTATTATTCAGGTTGTTTTGGATGTTTCCCCTCTACAGTGTGTCCCAGAATGAAGTTATCAAGATTTCAATGCCACATAATTCTAAAACTATAATACCCCAGACACTGAAATTTGATGACAATCATGCTTAATGTCTTTACTTGCTTTGGTGCAAAACTAAAGAAAATCCATGCATTAATTATCTAGTAGTGAGCGTTTGAAGCTCAAGAGGGGTTTGGACACTTTTCCCAGTTTGGAGAGGTTGTAAAAATCCAGCGGAAATTTGCAGCGGAAGTATATAAGCTTGAATGTCATCTTTACCAACATTTCTGTATTGTTTCGAATGTTGCTTCTCCTTGATGATGCCTTGGAGTCTTAGTAAAGGTTCAGCAGAATGTTATTACTCGGCTTTTACCTTGGCGTCCACACGCTTCTTTTTTTTAATTCCTTCTTTCATTTATGATTCCATAAGCTTCTTATTTTCTGACATTTTTAAGATGGGCTACTTATGCAATGGGAATATCTTCAATGATATCTGCACTTTCCAGGTATTGGTCAATCATGATACTATTTTCTACATTGACCAATGAGGTGTTATATTTGCTTTGAATGACCTTATTCCTACAATCACTGCTATCAGTTAAACAGCCCTTTAGCGTATTTTCAAATGGCCTACTGAATGATTTTCCTAAACGATTACCTAATAAAATAAGTTAAATGATTTTACATATGAAAAAGAACCAGATTTAGGTTAATAATAATCTTGAAAACAAAGACACTTATAATTGGACAAAAATTATCATGACTGTCTGTAAAGATGACGTTCTTCTTTGCATGGTTATGCTGCAAATCTCCGTGGAATTTTTATAGGAAAAGTGTCCAAACCCCTATGGAGCTTCAAATGCTCATTTCTAGAAAACTAATGCATGGATTTTCTTCATTTTTGCACCACAGCAAGTCAAGACATTAGGCGTGATTGTCACTAAGTTTCATTGACTGGAATTATTTGGTTTATGAATTGTGTGGCGTTGAAATCTTGATAACTTCATTCTGGGACACACTGTAGTGGAAAGCCATGAATGCAAAGATGCTAAATGTATCATTTACAATTAGGCAAAAACAAAAAACAAGTTTGTTTCCCGTGCGCCGCGCGCATTTGTCTTGGCATCATTATTTTCACATTTCATTTTTGTACTTAATATTTTAGAAAACGAAAATCAAAATAGCCAATTTGATAAAAAGAACGGGGAAAATTGCAAAGAAGTGCTTTCTTTTCAACAAAAACTTGAAACTGGACAGGTTTCTTACTGAAAAAATCATCACCCATGCGGATTTTCGATCAAAAATTGCCTTAGCACTTCTTGAACAATAGAAAAAAAAAAGAAAAAAAAAAACAACACGCATTTCGCATTCAGGTTTTTTGACCACCGACAGGAAACAAACTTGTTTTTTTTTTGCCTTATAACCTCCAGTATGTAATACATCAAGTCTTAATTATACTTACTTTAAAACAAATACATAATGTTCGAAAATGAACATTCCATCGGTTTTGATGGCATTCACCTTTTGTACAATAGACGCCGTAGCAGCATTTCATTTCGCAGATGTAATGACGACAGGAAAAGTACAGCACCCATGGGCGATGAATTTGATTAAAGTGTGTTTCCTCGATAAAATGTACATCATCATCTCACAAACCTTGGAAGCTCGGGAAAAGATGAAAATAACAAGAATATGTTAAAACAAAACTTTCAGCTACTCGAAATTATGCGATGAAATTCATCTGAAATATGGATTTGGACATTTATTAATGAAAATATCTCTCATAATTTCTGCTTGCATTGCTTTATAAAAACGACATACTTAATATGCCTTTAAAACTCATGGCGCCATCAATAGGTTTAATTCCTTAATGAAATCAGTCAATAAGATCATAGATACTAGTGTCTAGAATCTATGATTAGATTTTTCCGATGAACAAAAGATGACAAAACACGAATATGTTAAAAAAAACCTTTCAGCTACTCGAAATTATGCGATGAAATTCATCTGAAAAGATGGAGTTTGGACATTTCTTAATGAAAATGAAAATACTTGCATTGCTTTATAAAAAGACGTGCTAAATATGCCTTTAAAACTCATGGCGCCATCAATAGGTTTAATTCCTTAATGAAATCAGTCAATTAGATCATAGATACTAGTGTCTAGAATCTATGATTAGATTTTTCCGGCACAATTGAGGACAATTTGGAATTAGTTCAATACTCTCTGTGTCACGAATGCCTTCAACTGAACTTAAAGGTGCAATTCATGATTTTGATGTGACAAAAACCTCGCCTGTTTTCTAGCTAAATAAGAAGAAGAGTATCATAAATATTTACTAAAATTGTCACTTGATTCCGACCATTCGTTTCCAAGTTACAAGCTTTTCAGCATTTTGAAAATCCCCATAGGCTACTGTGTTGTAATTACTGTCGGGGCCCCCGACAATAATTAGAAAATGACACATTTTGTCACTTTTCTCCAAAAATGCAAGTACGTATGAAAGAATGGTTTGGGGATCGTAACATATACCAGTTGATGATTCTTATAAGCTAAAAAACTAAGTTTTGATAGAGGTGACCTTGAGGGTGAAAAGTGGATCATGAATTGCCCCTTTAACGTGACCTGTAAACGTATGCTGCTTATACCCTGGTCACATAACCACCGGTGTCCGACCGGCGTCTGCAAAGCCACAACGCCGCAACGCCGGTATGACATCGGTATGACACCGCTGAATGCTTGCGAGCTCTTGCGATGCCCGGTCGGACTCCGGTGGCTATTAGACCATAACTGAATACATCGTATACACGCCGCAAGGTTTTAACTCAGAATTAAATTCTTGCGGCATGCTTCCGGTGTCTTACGGCGTTACGGACACCGACCGGACACCGGTCGGACTCTGGTCGGTGTCCGGTCGGACACCGGCCGGTGTCCGACCGGCGTCTGCTGAAATCTACCTGGTATGACGCCGTAAGCACATCGTAACCTCGCCGCAAGCTTATGTGACCAGGGCATGACGTATAATGATGTCTGGTAGTAAGTTGATTGGGTGTAAATAATTTGACCAGTAATTGTTACTCCAATCAAAACGTTTTCTGCATAATAGGTTTTGCATCCCTTCATGTCAAAAATGTACATTTTTGAGATGAGTTTTACAATATATTGCTAAATAATATATAATCAACATATACACTAGCCATTTAAAGTATTTCTGCACAAACACTTTATTCAGCCATATCTCACAAGGCGTTTATAAGAAAACTATCTGGAAACGTATGTTGCTTTTGGTCAGATCTGATAGGTAATTTAGTAAAATGTAAAATTTTAAACCGATAGGGATCAACCCCCTCATGTACGGGTAGGGGGAAACAACACAAATGGGTCGAAAAACGTGATTTTTAGGTCAAATTAGATTTGGCAACGCATGAGTCAAGGTCACTTCACCGCTCAAGTTGAGTGGTCATGTGGAATGTGTATGTAATAGAGTGATAAGCAGGCGATGAAATGTCCTGGTCACGCTTGACTTCGCCAAGAGAATGCTTGGAAGCTAACGAAAAATAATCCTTTAAATGGCTAGTGTGTAAATATCAAATGAAAACAACTATACATTATGAAAGACATCATGACATTTTCCCGCTGAGTTAAAATTTTCGATGACTTTTTCTCAAGATGATCTCAAGGTGAGTAAACAAAACCTTGGGTCAAATGTACTTAATAGCAAGAAAGACATCTTGACAAGAAAGGCACAAGCATGGACTGCCTATAACAAGCTTGATGTCATATGGAAATCTGATATTAACAGAGCAACCAAGATTGGATTCTTTAGGGCCTGCGTTGAAAGCATCTTATTGTATGGCGCAGAAACATGGACTTTGAAGAAAGAGCTTCAAAATCGCTTAGATGGCACCTACACCAGGCTACTAATGCGTGTCCAAAATATGTCCTGGAAACAACATCCAACTAGGCATCAGATATATGGTGATATACTCCCCCATCTCTACAACCGTGGCACAGAGGAGAGCCCAGTTTGCTGGTCACTGCTTTCAAGCCAAGGACCAAATCATATCTGACATTCTTCGTTGGAGACTGCAATGTCCAAACAGAGGCCATAGACCTTTAACGTACCCTGATATCATATGTAGAGATACTGGCTTGAACTTCAATGAACTTGGAAGTGCTATGTGTGATAAAGATGGTTGGCAAATATGTGTGTCATGGATCTCGAAGGATGATGATGATAAAACAAGATAAGAGATTGAGAAGAATTACATTGCTGGACAGTAGAAAAGATGAATCAGTCTCCTTTGGCAGCTCACTCATAGTACAAGAGCTAGACGACCTCCCAGAAAGAATTACATCAATCTATACTATCGGAGGATACAGGACTAGCTGTTCAAGACCTGAGGAACTGTATGCAGGAATGATGTGTGGAAAGCCGTCGTAGGATTTCGTTCTTCTGGAGGTAAGCAAACATAATGATTTGTTGGTCATCAAACAATTGTAAATTATTGACTTATATTTTCTTGTTAGACCTATTTAGACTTTATTCAGGGCATATAATTATTTTTTTTTTCATCCGGAGCAAATTTTTGAACAAAGTTTCCTAAATCAGCTCGTGTTTATTTTTTTCTCATGAAGGCACAATTTACTCAATTTCTTTTGTTGCTTCCTGCGAGCGGTGCTCCCCGCTCCCGCACAATTTGCTGCCCTGCTTTATGTAAATATATAATCGGTAAATAAACTGAAACTGAAACTGAGTGTCCACATGAGGTGAGATGATATTTTGTATTAATATGGAAAATTAATTCGGCATATCCTGAAAAAAAAACAGATATAAGGTGCATTCAAATGATTTATAAAGAGGCACATTCTCATAAGACATCAAGGCACGTGTTAATAGATCTACATTACTTGGTTCCGGTCATATTTAAACTACTTGTTTTCTGTCTAAAACTTAAGCCGAAAACATACTCGGCCTTGACCTACTTGTATGTCGAAATATGAATTTTTATGAATCTTGTATGTTTTCATATATTCGACATACGGAGCTCCGTAGGCCCTGGCTTAAGAAGCTGATATCGTCTGCTTCAGATAATGTCATCCCAAATGAGCTCAAATGAACCTTTCATCCATGTTAAATCATCTTACCTGAGTCATGAAGAATTATTGAATCTTTTTCCATACCAAAAAATACGATTAAAAAAAATGAGTTGCGGCTGTCAGTGACGGAACCATTTTGTGAAATGATCACGGCAAGATCACAATTTCAGCTACATAAATCCACAGTGTTGCCAACTGAGGCTCGATTTAGGCGATTTATCATCGTTGCCTGACGTTTTCATACACAATACTCACGTTGTCACAAAGCGCCCAAACACGCTGAGAATTACGACAAAACTGTTACGTCACAGTAAGCCAACAGACGAAAGTGGTATAATCTACGCTTGGGTCAAAAGGTTAACAGTATATAAATACGTGCTGTAACGCGCGATGCTAGCCAATCAGGTTTGCGTAATTTTTCATATCCCCGATTTGCTATTAACAAATTGGTCCTGCTGGGTTGCGATTCTTTTTCATAGGGGAGTTTCATCTCCCATTATATATAGACTCTCTGACCCAGACATGTGGTTCGCAACGCGCCGCCATGTTGTGTCAACAAAAGACATATTTTCATGCAATTTTCTTGGAATTATTGTCAGGTAAGATCTTAATATGTCCACTTAATGAACACCCATATTTGTTGGGCCGAATACTGCCACCGGTAACGTGCATAGTATCTGTAAAAATGTGAATTGGAAATAGGAAAAATCTCGGTGGCTAAATTTAGCCACCGAGATTACACGCGTTGCTTACGAACAACTGTCAAACTGTAATGGCTGCCGTGGTCGTCTAACTCGGCCGCCAAACAAAATTTTCGCTACCAAACATTTGGTCGTGACGTCAAAATGACGAGTGACTCCAAACAAAATAACTTCAACACCGAGTTGAGACCAAATAAAGTTTTGCGCTAGATTGCACATGCTATTGAATTGCCATATACATTGGACCAAATGTTTGCTATCCGTTCATACTTTAAGTTCGATGGCAAATATTTGGTGACGTCACGACCAAATGTTTGTAGGAAAAAAATTATTTGGAGGCCGAGTATGATTTCGCCTTTAAGCTTAGGTTGATTAACTTGCAATCCTGCAAATATTTAACTCAAAAGAAATTCCGGAAAATCAATGCAAGAACAAATCTTGCATTGTAAATAAAACAGCACCAATGTACGCTACCATCACTGATTGCTGTCGTGATTTACAACAGTGTATCAAGAGGGCAATATTCTTCGATTCCTTATGGTAATTTAGTGATTTCAGTCGGTTTTTTGTTTCAATTTATAACAGCATTTGGAAAATTTAAAATTTGACACAGGAAAGTCTATACCATTTCTCGAATCTTGATATATTTGTTTTCCTTTTGGTCTTTTTTCTTTCTTTTCCTTTCTTCTTTCGTTCTGTCATGCTTCCTACCTAATGTTAGCTAAATCTCTGTTTGGAGGCGATAAAATGTTTGGCAATAAAACAAAATTGAATTTTCTATCAAAAAAGTCAATTCTTGTAGAAAGGATATACAATTTACAACACGTCATTATAGTTGCATTTATTGAAAAAAAAAATTTACTAAAAGAAACATGCACTTGCTCAACATCCTAACAGAAAAATTTCAGCACCCTCGGTGAAGAAATTAGATTGTGCTTTTTCAAGAAAACCCATTTTGTTATAATACAAATCAATGAGGCTTTACAAGAAAAGCTAGTAAACATCGTGATAGACCGGTGTTTCCGTAACCTGACCACTTGTTTTGACCACTTATTCTGACCACTTAATCTGACTACTTGTTTGTACGTCCAAATAAACGCCAAATATAGTTTGACGTATAAAATTTCAATTTACATTGTGTTTACGTTAGTAACATTTAAACATATACAATGGATTGAGAGTTCAGCTTTAAGACATATAATAAAATTTAAGCTTTTATTTACTAATTTACATTTGAAGATGAAACTTTTAAGCTTTTATTTACTAATTTACATTTGAAGATGAAACTCGGGTTTCAAAAATATGCATACAAATAAGCTAAAATCTGTATTTGTCTTCATACTATTCAACACCGTTTAATTTATTTCTAAAGACAATAAATAAAGCAACAAAATGTGACGACTTGAAAATTTCATTGGACGACTCACATATAAATATTATATCATTCATACACAATGTTATATAGAAATATCATACGTCAAATTATACGCCGGCGTATATATTTTGACTTTATCGTTGAACACCCCTGGATTATGTGATTAAGACTCTCAAGAAGGTATTTCTATACACTGTGTATTTTGAAATTTTATACGTCAAACTATACGCCGCCGTATAACAAGTGATAAGAATAGGTAGTAAACTCTCAACCCATTGCATATATGTTTTAATGTTTCTAATGTAATACAATGTAAATTGAAATTCTATACGCCAAACTATATTTGACGTATATTTGGAAGTACAAACAAGTAGTTAGATTAAGTGGTCAGAATAAGTGGTCAAAACAAGTGGTCAGGTTACGGAAAACCGGTGATAGACTAGTGATGCGAAATGTGAAGACGTTGAGAGAATGACACAGCTATGATAACATGCATGTTTGATACTAATTTCTTTTTTCTTTTGACTTATCTAGGCCATGTCATTATACGGAGTGTATTTTTTGGTCAGTAAATGAAAGCTTAACTCGACAAAGCTTTGTTAAATTCATTCCTTAATTATCTGAAACTGGGGCGGATAAGCACTTCATCTCTAACCCGTTGGCAATATGATTTTTTTTGATAAAATTGCTATCTGGGATGCAGTATGGGATGCATTTGTTATGTATTGTATGCTGAAAGTATTTTGAATCGATTTTGCAACATAAATGTTCTGTAAATAGGGTGAAGTGAGGAGACGTAATGCAAGATCCCAGATAGCAAAGTTAGTTGGCCCAACGTTGGGCCAATGTTGGCCAATGTTTGCCCAACACTGTAAACTAAAACTAGTCAGTTATATGCTTGACTAGCTTTAAACTAGTCGGTCTACCCTGTCAAGCATGCTTGACTAGTTTATTCTAGTCAAGCAGAAAGCGAAACTAGTCGAGCAAGCTGAACTGGTTTCAAAATCGGAAAAAATAGTCAAGCATGATCGTCTAGCTTAAAATTGGTGCTAGACTAGTTTCGCAACCATTCTGGAGAAAAGTAGTCGGCCTGGACTGGTGGATTGACTAGATTAAAACTAGTCAAGCTTTACTTTCAATAACACGTCATGTCAAAGGTCATTCCAACCACCAAAGCATTTTTTTTTTAAATTCTGATAACGGACACTTGCGATGGAACTCGCCAAATCAGCTGTTTCTACTGTCTACACAGTGAGGTCTCTTTTCTTTGCTGAATCTAGTTGATACATATAGCTTATTCTTACTGCATAACCATATTATACGGATTTTTATTAACGCTGTATCAAGCGTCTACATAACATATCACACGTGTCATCGACAGGCTGGTAAGCTTACTGGTAAAAACAACACACGTTGTGCCGTATTCTCTGTAGTACACTATAGTAGAGCAGGATGGACTAGCTTATGCTAGTCAATCAAACTAGTCGACCCGGGAGGGGGGGGGGGTACTTAAGTATAATGTTGCAGGCATAGCGTGACCACACGTGTTTTTTTAAACCTAAAAGGTGATTGTTTCTGAAGCCAAAATATACCCTTTTTCCCCATTGAACCTAAATCGAGAATTTGCCGTTATATCATTTTAACACTAGGGTTTGAAAAAGTACCCCATTTCTGGCTGTTTTTGATACCCTAGTCAAAGGTCTGATACACTCTTCTGT
>JXSR01S002757.1:37705-51140 GCA_000969725.1 Ophiothrix spiculata | reverse complement strand
GTCAGAAAAATTAATAAGTGAATAGTTTTTGGGAATATGAACCAGAACCTTATTTCTTAAAAAAATCCTTCACTTATAACATTTGACAAGTTTAATGATATTAGGCTAATTTCTTATGTTTTTTTTTTTATTTAGCACATTTTTTATTACTTTTTCTTAAGAACTATATGTAAGGAGAAAAAATGTATGAGAAAAGATATAGAGCCAATTTTAATATAGTGTTTTGCCTTGATTTTTTTGATTTTACGATAAAGTCAATGGTGAAAAGTGGTAAAACATACTATTTTAAAATTAGATTTTTCTCAAAAACAAAGTTGGTGACCTCTTTTTTTCAGAAATGTGAGGAGCACATATGATAACCCCATATATTGAAAAATAAGACAAATGAATAGAGGAATTTTATCTATGCTAAGCCACTTTAAATGCAAATAAAGGCATTTTTAAAGATTTTATCAGTGTTGATAAAGGAGACAAATGACCAAAAATGAATCCTGGGAATTGAAAGAGATATCTCAATAGTTTCCATTTAGCTCTTTTATCATCTTTAATAAATTTTAAGATGGGAAAATTAATAAACTCTTTGTACAATTGTATTTTCACCCATCCATAAACCATACTGATAAAATTGATTGGAAATCCTGTCAGCAATTAGGACTTTTGTGATCACACAGTATAATAGCGCCACTTGGTATATTGATATTCTGAGCCTGTCTTGGTAGCCTATGCAAACTAGTGCTTTAATTCTAACAATTTTGCAACACAATTTTTTCTTTTACATTAATTTTCTCTTAGGTCCCCAGAAAACTTTAAAAAAATTCCAAAGTATCCCAATAGGTACTTAATGATTTTGGTCCAATTTTTCATCAGGTTAAATGCCATTTTGCAGCTGCAGTTAAATTTGAATTATTATAGTGGGTGATTTTAATCTATCCCCAGAGCTTCACAGTTCTTCCCGGGAGTTCTTCCCACTCTCCTTGGCTCAGGGGAGTGAGGGACAGGGAGTGCTCAAATTCCTGAGTGATGCCCATCTGCCAACTTCAGCTTATTAATTAATGGGCTTATTAGCCACTATTTTGGAGATTCTGTAAATGTAATAATAACTCTTGTAAATTGTTATATGATTCCTCCGCTCTGTTTGGGCTCTATCGACTAACTGCATGATGAAATTTTAGTCCAGGTTGATTGTTCTTTTGGAAATAATAAAAAAAAAATCAACAGGTTTTTCACTTTGAATTTCCTGCTATAAAAGAAAAATGATAAAAAAAACCCATAAAATTGTTACAATATTGCATAGCAAATTACATCACGTCTAAGCTTTGGTTTATATTGCAACGTAATACTATAAAACAAGAAATATTTGCTAGCAATTTAATTTCGCTAATACCCCAAAAACGCAAAATTAATTTGCCGCTAATAATGTACAATGATTTCAATGGCATGCTGATGCAATTAGTGAAATTAAAATGCCGCCAAAAACCCCAGATTCTGAAATTCGCAAAATTTTCTTTCCGCAAATATTTCTTGTTTTACAGTACCCAGTCATTATGGCCATCTGACTATAGTTTTAGGATGAAATTTCAGAACTGATTGACTTCCTGTAAATAACCCTAGTATCCATGAATTGTGCCTAGGTTAGGAAAACAGTTTGGCTCTTGTTTTTTTCTGAATTTGACCCAGTTAAATTCATTAAGTAGAAGCAGTGTAGTAGTATGTACACTCATTTAATGTAGGCTGGGTTCAGTGAAGAAAACATACAAGCAATCTTGTTTGGATAGGAATCGGTAGAAAAAGACACATTTTTAATGAAAATGTGTTACAGCATTGAGAAATGTAGGTTTCTGTAAATTGGCAATACATTGTATCGTTTTTGTTTTTGATTGCATTTACATAAAACACTTTGATGATTTTTTTCTTTCATTCCAAATTCATTAGGAATGTAGTGTAATTTGCTACAAATTCGTAGTCACAGTACCCTTTACGCTGGTACCCTCTCGATGTGGGCGCTTCACAATATGGTTCAGACTGCCCATCATCGCAGGTAACGGCTGAACAAAATTAGTCAAAATTTTGACCAGTAGAATTTAAAAAACTTGCCAGCTCACTCGCCCTATCTAACTACACGGCAATCATTCATGAGTGAGTTTTTGTGGATGAGTTTGACAGAATGTTTACATGCGCGACCTCTTTATGACATACCGCATTTAACTACGCCTTACAAGAAATTCGCGCAATCACCAATGCGTCACGCGTGTAAGTGTTTGACGCTAAAAACAAATGTCTTCAGGATACGGGCCAATGAAGTGCTTAGATTGATTAGCGGTTACCAGCGTCTTATTTTAGATAAGACGTCGGAGCCCAGCGAAAGTATCCTTCTGTTGCTGGAGTATGATATCAATATACAGCTGAGAGTTTGATGTTTTCTTAGCCTAGCATCATCGTCAACAGCTGTATGCGCAAAGCAGGCTTTCAAAAGCTTCCACTACATGTACTACTGCATGCTCCAGCCACAACAATTTGAACAGAGTCTGTCGATGGGGATTCCTCAACGTCGATCGATGCGTAGTCTTTTATAACACTTTTACATAGTGCTTTGCTTCCAAACGTGCTGTGCATAATCATACCAGAAGACTACGCACTGATCAACTTCAAGCATCACATATCGACAGACTCTGAATAAACCGTAATTCAGACAGGTTATTTGGTCTCTTATCATGTCTTCCACATCTCCATAGGTGTTGGATGTATTAGGCAAAAAAAAATTGTTTGATTGGCGTAACATAGAAAAAAAAATAGGGTAGGTAGGTCGGATTTTTTTTTTTTTTTTTAATATTTTTTTTTATTTTCTAAGTCTATGTTTCACATACAAGAACACAAAATATATGGCACATATACAAAAACATCTTCACATTTTCTGTAACACATCTGTTATTTGTCTTTTGAATGTCCTGCAAGCCATATCTTGGGCTCCCATGAATCGATTCCCGTCAAATTTTGGATTTGGAGGTTTTTTACCATGCTCAAAAATATAAAAATATCTAGGGTTGGTGGTAAAATTAGGGTAGGTGGGGTTACGCCAATCAAACAATTTTTTTTAGGCCTTACTTAATGAATTCTGATCTGTTAAACACTGTGAATGCTGTCCGGGAGGAAACTCATAATTGAATTTGCCCGTCTAACCATTTCATATACTCTTTCCAAGTTCAACTAGAAAGATGTTTCTAGGTCTTGCGCTTCAGGATGGCTGCACATCCTCATCAAATACCTTAAAATGCAATTACCCCGCAACTAAAATATCGCACATACACGTGGGACCAAACATGCTGCATGTCAGGTCAATAACATACGTTGATCTCATTGAGCATTAATAAGCATAAGACCGTTGTGAATTGACATGTTTTTCTTTAGCCGTGTTTTCACGAAGGTTTTAGCTTGGTTTAGAAGACTCCCGGCTAAAGTTAAACCAACCGCTAAGCCAGAGTGTCTGTCCTCACTGTGAATTTAGACTCTAGTCTAGCGAGAGAGGTCAAAGAACTTTCGCTAACCTTAAGTCTAAATCTTACCAGAAGTGTCTCGCGGCCCGTATAGTAAAATGATTGACAAAGCGCACCCATATGAAATCAGAAAACGTAAACAAAGATGGCGAGGCTTCGCACAAGAAGACCGATCTGTGCAGAATTTTGTCATTATTATTGCCGTAAAGATCATGTTAGACAGTTCAAGTCAGATACGTGAACTTTCTAGTCTTCCACTATTTTATCAGTTGAGAAACAGGCGGCATATGCACCATAAGGGAACAGCCCTGGAGGAAATCAAATACAATTCTAGTACAAAATTGGAATGTTCAAATTTGGAACATCATTGAAGTATAATTGTAGTACAAAAAAATGTACTAGAATGTTCTTAAAGTGTACTCGAATAATGTTCCAAATGTGCACATTCCAATCTTGTACCAGAATTGTATACAGGGCCTACTCGATTTCTACCAGGGAGAATTGCTCGTTTCATATCTTATATTCGCCACAGAAATACAGTGCAAAACTTCCATATTGATATGGCACTATACATGTGCAGTCGCCGATATCGCCGAAGGTCACAACTCTCGGTTAAGATAAAAGATCGCATCTTCACGGCGTTTTGACTCTCGGTTAAGACTCTCGGCTAAGAAAGATCGGGTTAGCCGAAAGATAACCGCTAGAAAGTCTTACGGTTAAAATTCACTATTTAGACTAGAGGCTACAGAAATGAGTTGCATCCTGACGGCGCTTAGCCGAGAGTTTAGACTAGAGGCTAGCGAATTTGGCGTTAACCGAGAGTCAGTGGGAACGCGCCTTTTGAGCAGTTTTGATAGAGCTGATCCCATGAGTATTAACATTATGTATTATGTAAGAGTGAAATTGTATTAGGATACTGCAAATCTGTCATCTGTACTAGACACTTTACTTGTCTGGTATACAATCGGAGAAGGCTAATGGTTTATTCAGGGTCTTGTCAATATCAGTTTTGGTCGATGTGCATCGATCGATGCCCATTGATGTGCAATCTTTACACGTGTGCTATGCACAGGGAATAACGTGTGTTAAAGACAGCATGTCGATGGACGTCGTACGATGCATATCGCCAGACTCTGAATAAACCATAATTCAGACAGTGTATTAGGTCTCTTATCATGTCTTCCACATCTCCATAGGTGTTGGATGTATTACTTAATGAATTCTGATCTGTTAAACACTGTGAATGCTGTCCGGGAGGAAACTCATAATTGAATTTGCCAGTCTAATTCCCCGGGGGGGGGGGGGGGGCACTCAAATATGAAAATGACGTACCTGCTCCTATCGGCTTCCAGAATGTAGGGGCAATAGGTGAGAAATACATTGAAATATAGGGGTTCATTCGGTGTAGAGGGTCAAAAAACTTGGTCATTTCGAGCAATTCATTGGCAAGAGCGAAAAACAGGGTCATTCGGTGTCAGTTTTTGAATAAGATGTTTGAAATTTTAGTAAAATATACGCAAAAATCGACAAATTTAGCGAAAAAAGGGGGGTCTTTTGGTGTAGGTTCTCGAAAAATCAGGGCAATGGATGAGAGTCGCCATAAAAAAGGTTGACTTTCAAAATAATAGGGGGTCATTGGGTGACAGCCCAGTGAAAAGGGGGGTCATTGGGTGAGAGTGGAGCAAAAAAAGGGGGTCTATCGACAGGAGCATGACGCGTGCCAATATATGGGAGTGCCCCCCGGGGTCTAACCATTTCATATACTCTTTCAATCAAGTTCAACCTGAAATATGTTTCTAGGTCTTGCGCTTCAGGATGGCTGCACATCCTCAACAAATACCTTAAAATGCAATTACCCCGCAACTAAAATATCGCACATACACGTGGGACCAAACATGCTGCATGTCAGGTCAATAACATACGTTGATCTCATTGAGCATTAATAAACTTAAGACCGTTGTGAATTGACATGTTTTTCTTTTAGCAGTTTTGATAGAGCTGATCCCATGAGTATTAAACATGATGTATTATGTAAGAGTGAAATTGTATTAGGATACTGCAAATCTGTCACCTGTACTAGACACTTTACTTGTCTGGTATACAATCGGAGAAGGCTAATGGTTTATTCAGAGTCTTGTCGATATCAGTTTTGGTCGATAGGCATCGATCGATGCCCATCGATGTGCAATCTTTACACGAGTGCTATGCACAGGGAATAACTAGTCGCACTTGCAACCCTCGCCTATATAGTTCACTAACTTAACAAATCCACTGATTCTACATAGAATACTAATCTATATAGTCACTGACAAGCCGCAGGCCTCTTTTGTCAGTAAACCAAATCAGTCGAGCCTGATTGTAGCGCTAGGAATAACGTGTGTTAAAGACAGCACGTCGATGGACGTCGTACGATGCATATCGCCAGACTCTGAATAAACCATAATTGGTATACATATCATTGGTACACTTCCTGGGGAACACCAGTGTAAAGATTTGCCAATACCACTGAAAATCAAAGCCGTCAATTATGATTGAGCAGACTCATTTGAGGTTGTACAATTCTAATTTTTGAGAAGAAAACTGTCAAAACAACCAGTGGCATCACAAAAGAAAGTTTTGACATGTCTAACCCGGGCTTTACTGATTGTATTTTGCACAGTTTTATCTTGCTGATATGACACACAGAACAAATTGATATCAAAAGCCCGCTTATTTGTTGGTGATTATTGGAATCCTTATAGATGGCGTACATACTGATTCTGATTTTGGTTTATTTCAATATCATATATTAACACATATGATTTGAAACATAGATATTTTTTGGAAAAATAATGCATATTCATCAGAAGAAATTCAAACAAGCTGTTCATTTTATGATAAATTCATCATTTCCAAATCATAATGGTCCAAATATTATATCCAATTTCGGAAATGGCTCCTGGTTCAAAAAAAAAAAGAAAAAAAGAAGAAGCTCCTGGTTCCCTGGAAATTGTATGGACCAGGAGCCACTTTTTTTTAGATTTCTGGCTCCTGATCTTTGTTCACTTAAGAAAATGCTTGATGGCCATACTCTTGAGAGAAGCATACCAGGTGAATGACATTGGTGATCTCATTTGGTATTGATATAGGTTAAGACCATTATGAATTTACATGTTTTTCTTTTAGCAATTTTTATATAGCTAACCCCATTAGAGTATTATGCTTCATGTGAAAGCATTATATAAGAGTTAATTTTAGTAGGATACTGCGAGTGTTTCTTCTAGTATTGAATTTCTGAACATTGTGAGTGCTGTTGTTATGCAATATTCAGTTTGCCAGACTTAACAACAATCCTAATACAGTTTCAAGTTAGGTCTTAACAGACTTACCCTAGGGATGGCATATCAGGTGCGTAGCCAGGATTGCGTACCCTGAGGTGCGCAATAAACCCTAGTCCAAAACAGAGATGGGTCAAGGGCCGCTAGGGGCACACGCTTATATTGGATGGGTCACTAAATGTATTATTACTAGTAATTATAACTGCTGCGCCCCTTTTTTCATTGTTTTCCGATTGTTTTTATTTCTTTTTTCTTAATTCCAGTTTTATTTGTTATAGACCCCCGGGGTGCGCGCGCCCCTTCCGCACCCACCTGCCTACGCCAATGCATATCCTCGTCAAAAAACCCAATTCAACTTTCAAAGATGTGGTACTTAAGTCTAAGCCCCAACATATTAATGCAGTTTTGTATACTGGGTGTATATCTCATTGAGCATTGATATTGTAAGCTATTAAGACCATTGAGAATTGACGTTTTCTTTCGTCGGTTTTGATACCGCTGACCGGATGAGTATCAGAGTATACTATGCTTTATTATGTAAGAGTGAACTTGTAAAAGGATATAGCAGCTTGTCTTCAAGTGATATTAAATTTCTGATACTGCCGATCATATTGGATGCTGTCAGGGATAGACTACTCAACTCAGTATTCAATTTGCCAGACTATACTAAGCTTTTTTTGTACTATATAGTAGAAGTGATGAAATATATTAATTTAAAAGGATATATTTGTCCAAACTGGTCACGTGTTTCATAGCATCAATTTGAATTCCCTGCACAGAAAGCACTCAATGGCTAAAAAGTGTGTTCCCGCTAAGGCCGTATGGCGTGCCATTGGCGCAGGAGCTATGAAAATTGGCGCAACGAGTTTCTGAAAATGTGCGAGAAAGATATTTTTTCTAGCTTTGTTGAGCCATTTTCAGCCACAGCTCATTATTTTGGCGAAAGCACCTCTTAAACTTTGTCAAACTTGCTCGAATTGGCGCAAGCTTGAAAACCTTAGCGAAAACACTGGTTAGGTCTATGTTATTCGCTGTCAGAGTGATGTCAGAGGCGACTAATTTCCCTAGCAACAAGTCCACACTATTCATGTGGCTGATCAGGGTCAGATATTCGAGGAGGATCCAAGAATCTATTCTTGCAAATATTGTCTTAATCATTCTGAGGAAAATCCATGTACATTCTCCTAAAATTGTCCGAATTGTACATTAGATCAAATGCAAGAGAATCTCTGGATTTTCACAGAATTGTTTTGCAAGAATCCAAAAGGATTCTCGTAACTCTTCATGATCTTCTGACCCTGTTCATGGCAGCAACTTGAAATCTCCACTCATAAAAACCCAAAACACACTGTGTGTATAGTTCGGCCTGCGTGCTGCATTATTACATAATAGCATCAGCAGCAAATTTGAATTTGCGGTCTTGATTTTAAATTTATTCATAAAATATGATTATGTTGTATATATACTTTTTTTTTTTAATGAAAGTGAAGTTATTTGATTTTGTATTATATGTTGAATGAATACCATCCCTTTTATCTTTATTCATGAACATGCTCTCATCTTTCAGTGATTTTACACAACTTTATCTTTTTCTCATTCTTTACCTTAATTTTTCAGAAACGATTTTAGCAAACTAGTAGCTGAAGAATACTTAGGGTATTTTGGTTTCCACAGTCTACGCCTTGACCAGGCTCTACGCAAGTTTTTATCCAGTGTGGCCGTTAGCGGCGAGTCTCAGGAGAGAGAGCGGGTTCTCAACCATTTTTCGCGACGTTACCATCAGAGTAACCCGGATTTATTCAACTCTGAAGATGCTGTGCAAATTCTTACGTGTGCTGTTATGTTGTTAAACACAGACCTTCATGGCCAGGTAAGTTACAGTTATAATATTTTTTTATGTAAATGCAAGAAAGTAGTGTCTTCAATAGCTGCCATTGTTAATAAATTTGTAATACACACTTAGCCAGTTCAAATGTTCTGTCCGTGTATAACAATGCATTTTGTAATCCGTAGTAAAATATTTTGTAAACCCATACTTATTCTATTCACTGGAGTCAATAAGTATAGATAATCCCCACTTAAGAAATTGCAATCCTTAACAATTCTTTTGTGTTTACACGATAAAAAGCACAACTAAAACCTCTAGAAGTTTTTGCTTTTGTCGAAGACAATAGCCTATCCTATACTTTGATTGACAGGCCTCTTTTGTGCGGTAAAATTAATTCGATACTTCTTTTGTCATTTACGATTTAGTTTACCAATGTAAACTAAATCCTTTGTACTTTAATGAGATAACTTATGACAAACTTGAACAGGCTAACTGTATAATGTCCAGTTTTTCAGTGGCTCTTGAAATGGTTCTTCAGGTTACAATAAGAACCATTTCAAGAGCCTCTGACATATGGGTGACAAATATTGAAAGTTTTGTCTCATTTTAGTGACAATAAGGTTTTAAATGAATATCACATATGGCAGCCAGTGCAGATACGACTTTCTTGTACTCACTTGACAAAACTTCAGGTGATATGTCACCTGAAGAACCATTTGAGTGGTGCTCTGGAAAATGAGCGGAAAGTCACGATTTTCAAAATTGAGTTTATGACATATTTTAATTCTCTATAATCTCAGCTTTCGAATAATATATAATATGTCATGCTTTTCTACAATCTTCATTTAGAGATCGAAATACAAGGCGGTCCACTCAAAATCTGACAGTAAAAAATTGTCGCAAATCGATTTTAAAGTTACTGATTACTATAGTGTAAGATAGCAAAACGCCATCAATTACCCGTGAAAAATTGCACTTCCCGGCATAATTGACATTCAAAACTCGAAATTTAATTTATCACTTATGCATTTATGCGTTTAATGTCAAAAAACGAAATTTGATCTTTTCAACATATTTTTACTTTAGCAGCCATTTATTCAAATTCTTCAATCGTGACTTTCCGCTCATTTTGCCAGAGCACCACTTATTTCAAGAACCACTGACCCAAGACGGTAGATTGTACAGCATGCGGTCCTTATTAATGACAAATGGCAGCTATTGCGTATACAACATTCTTGCGCTTACATGCAAAGTTATGCTAGTTTATAGCATCTATGTTGACAACAAAATCGAGTGGTAAATTCTACATTTGTAGAAAAATAATAGAGTGTTAACATCCGATTTGGTATAGGTAATCTTGTTTAGTTGAGGATTTCCATCTTGTCTTGTTCTGTATTGTCTGCTGTATGTTTCAAGTCAAGTTTCAGATTCGTTTTTATCGTGATTGGAAATGGATTATTGGTTAGCATGGTGCCTGAGTACATCATTATTCATTGGTTTAGCAGGATATGTAAAGGAAGTTAAGAGAAAGCTTGGGAACTTTTCATAAAATATGAGGCAAACCATAGACCAGGGCTTCGAAATCTGTGGTAACACGGCCACGCCGTTTCCAGAAAAAAAAGCGATAAGCTTAAAAAAAACAATAATACAAAGTCAAATAATAATAATAAAAATCATGAGGATTTCTGAGGACAGTTGATTTTTTTTTTCTGGCAATATTGAATGATCACATACAAATAAATGAGCCAAATTTAGGGGGTGAATGTCAAATTACTGTCAATACAAGAGAGTCTTTAGAGCGATTTGTGCATTTTTTTCATAAATCTCACAGAAAATTCTCATCAGCACAATAAAAGTTCCCAGAAAGGTTTATTTTTTTCTATACCCTGCCATAGACCCTAGATCAGAAACAAAAACAAACCCGTAATGGTCAGTTTGGGGTTATGATCGTTTTACTAATAATTTTGTCCTTTGTTGTAAGCGTATGTTTACCATTCTTGAGTAGTAAATGAAAGTTATTGAGGAAGAAATTACTTGATTCCGATAGACAAGTAACAGTGTTGTAACCATCGAGGGGACATGGGGCAGGAGCGCTCCAGAAAGAATGTCTACCCCCACTTGCCACCCAATGAATTAAGAGAAGTATAATAGTTTCAATATGTAGTACTATTATGTTGATGTTAATTTTCAAAATTTGACTCTTTCATTGGTTAATTTTTTCGAAATTTTCCCAAAATTTGTGTGATATTCAAGTAATTCAGAAATTGGTCCCAAAATAGTACATAAAACAATATGACGGAAAATGTTTATTTTTATGAATTTAAGCAAAATGTTGGTGATTTGTTACATGGAAAAATTTTGGGTGTACTTTTTTGTGTCTTTCAAGAACTTTTTCTTACCCCTGTACTGCAAGATTATGTTGCCCCTACTTGTCCCCAGTGGCGGTTGAAGGTTAAAGGGGGGCGGCTAATTATTTTTGAGCAAAAATGGTTTGGGGAAAATTATGATATTTTGTTATGCGCACGTAGCGCGCAAAAAAAATCAGGCAAATCAGCTACAAATTTTTAAAAAATCTTGACATTTTCACGAAAAGGCAAATTTTTACTGAAACTTGACATAACATATGAAAATTCGCGGCGAAGCGCGCAATTTTTTTTTGGATTTTTCACATTTAAATTATCAATACAAAGGTAAAGTTTCGATTTCCTTTCCTTTTCTTTATTTTTTTTAAGGGGGTCCGTCCCCCCCTCTTGAAATTGAGGCCACCCCACCCCACCCCCCGTGCTTCCGCCGCCTATGCTTGTCCCCTCAAATGAACATTTCTGGTTAATGCCACTGACAAGTATAACTTCTTAAGTGTAGACAGAAGATACATTTAATTAGAATGTTGTTCAATTAATAAAAGATTTCAATCAATTTTTGTCATTCTCTTAGTCAGAATAAGTGTGTACTATTTATACATAGGGAAAACCCCCGCGGATCCTCTGGTGAAAGAATCACAGATCTATGGAAACAGTTTAATTCATATAGACAGTTCTTCTTATACAAAAAAAATACATTTGATTAGATATTTGTTAAATTAAAACAAAAAAGGATGTTTTCATTCACATTTTCATGCAAAATGATGAGTTGCGTTGTTCAGCCTCAAGTGCTGTTTGCCTATAATTATGAAATAACCTTCAGCAGTTAAAAAGCAATGTATTTTCGGGATTGGCAATTCTAAAGGAAAATTAATATGCAATGGTTCTTATTGGTAGGGTACCTTGAGCAGTTCACAGACAAACTTAATGTTTTACTGTGACAAGGACAATTTGATCACAATTTAATGCATTTGAGACTAAAATTGTCAAGATTTGATCAGGGTCGCTATTGTTGAAAGGGGACAAATACAGAAAAGATTGCCTGCTTGGAAATAAAACCATTGCAAGTTAGAAAGTTATTTAGGTTGATAGCTTCGGATAGTTCATGAAAACCTGGGATGAAGCTTGTTTTCATTGGGGTTCAAGATCTTTATTGAGTAATGAATGCAGGAGTAACTGGAGAAAAAAACTGCAGAAGTAAATACCAACTTGATGCGCATACAGTGTCAGGGGATCATAGGTCCAACAGGGGCTCATTTCTACAATTTCTGTGATAATACAGTGGTGAAGTTCACCACTGTATCACACTTATTCCCCTAAAATTTGTGAGACCAGTTTTAGTTAGGCATTTCTGTGCATGAATTTTTAACATTACAAAGCAAAAAATAGTTTGGATTGAATATAATGGTTTACAATTTTCTTGTGGGTCATATAAAGCTTGCTTTCTTTTATTTTCGGCCCCGTCAGATTTTGAAGCAAAAGTTACTATTTTTGAGCACGTAGTTCTACATAAAAACCTAACCATAATAGGTTCAAGCTGCAAATCTTGAGTAGTAAATAAGCAAAGATTGAAATAAGATACAAACTCTTTTGATAAAACCAATCCATTTTTAAGGTAAATTATCATCAAGCGAGTAACAATAATGTCCATTATTAATACTAAATAATAATAATAAATCAATTGATATCATTCTTCTCTTAATCATTATTCAAATTGTATATTTTAATTTTATTTGAATTAAGTCATTATGAATTTTGATATTTCACCATTGTATTGCAATTTATGGCATTTCTATATACATTTGTGGTAGCAAATATTCTAATTTGTTTATTTTTGACATTTAATATTTTATTCTTTACAAAATCTTGAGAAGCCAGGGATTTCCGATGACCTTTCAAAATCTTGAAAACCAACTTCTTACAAATTATCATGCTAGTAAAATAATTGCCTGGTTCAGATTTCTAGTTACTGCATCAGTTTCTTGACCAAGATACCAATCAGTGAGGGTACTTATCTTCACATCTTCGCACTATGGCAATGCACTGACTCATGTATGATTATTACAGCCAAATGAATTGGACACCTACGATCTGTTCAGAATAAAGCTGCAAAATTCATTTACTCTGTTACTTCTAGCTCCATTTCTGCATTTGTTGCATTGGCTCCCAATCCATGAACGCATTTCATACAAAATCTGTCTTTTATGTGTACAAATCGATTCATGGTCAGTCTGCACGATATCTTGCTATGCTCGTTCGTGTTTTTTATCCATCATTATATCTAGAAAGAAAATAGGTGGAGTTTAATCACATCAAACTCATGAATTGCATTTTTAAGTAATTTTATAATAACATGTTATTGACAAAGACCTTTTATTTAGGTGCCTAACTCGCAAAGCTCGAGTTAAGCAATGTTCATTTTGACTTTGTAGCACATGT
>JXSR01S002757.1:20286-30869 GCA_000969725.1 Ophiothrix spiculata | reverse complement strand
GGAAGTTATGTTTTATTTTAAACTCTTTGATTAAACAAAATTTATGTAATCGGTCAAAATAAGGCCAAAGAAAAAACTATGTTTTACATCCCTACTTGCTCCGATTTTTCAAGATTCTGAAATATTTTTTATTATTTTGTCTGTCTTGCTCTATATTTTAAGTGCTTAAACAAATATCTAAAATTCTATTCTGGTTCTATGAAGTTTTTAAGTAGTTCTTGTAACCTTTCGATATGGCTCGTCACAATTTACGTACATGCACAAATGATTTGAAGTATTTGTGATGATGATGATACGAGCTGGCTGTTTTTCTGTTATGTGAGGGAAAAAATCAGAGTAACACACTTATCTATTTTATTTACACCTGTATATTTTGGTAATATCTCTTGCTAATTTCAAATCTTATTTAAAAAAAAAATCCTTTATTCATATAAACGCATCATTTGCAGGAAAATTGCCTTCGACACAGCTGTCTTTGTAGGAAATTGAATGGTTTGCAAAATGTGAAAGATCTGAGAGATTTTATGAGAGATTTAAAGCTTGAGAATTGAATGATTATAGTACCACAATGTGATCAAGAAGAAACATTAGTCTGATGATGTATGGTTGATGTGATAAAGTTTGTCAATAATAGATAAGACATAGAGATGAAAATGATGGATATAGTTGAGAAACAGCTTAGGGAATTTTCTTGGAACCTTTACCAGTGGTTGTACTTGCAAGGTCACCTACCTGTTTATCAGAATATTCTATGGATAGGGTAAGGCCCGGTGCAGACTCCACTATCGTATAGAATATTTTGCTTAGAATATTCTATACGATAGTGGAGTCTGCACCGAGCCTTACTCCTGACATAATCATTGGATGCTTCATAAAGAAAAGTGGAGAACCATGGGTTTAAAGAGTAAGGGCCAAATCATAGTCGGCCTCCCAACAATTTTTTTCCTACCAAACATTTGGTCGTGACGTCACCAAATATTTGCCATCGAATTTAACTATAAACGGGTAACAAACATTTGGTCCAATGTATATATCAATTCAATAACATGTGCAATCTAGCGTGAAGTTTTATTTGGTCTCAACTCGATGTTGAAGTTATTTTGTTTGAAGTCGCTCGTCATTTTGACGTCACGACCAAATGTTTGGTAGGAAAAATTTTGTTTGGAGGCCGACTATGATTTGGCCCTATGATATCTGCTTTCAATTTCTGAAATATGTTAGGGGTGCTCAAAACATATGGGAATGAATTCCAGTGTATTTGTAGCCTCGGACAAGGCATTTTCTGTGATCTACGGATAGCTTTATGCCTTTTGTTCTGCATTTGTTTTGTCAGAAAAGGTATACTTAGGTCCCATCAAAAATGTCACCCATGACCCGACCCTAACTCACTAACTATAACCCGACCCTAACCCTAAACATAACATAACCCAAATTCTAACCCTAACCCTAAACCTAAAATTTCGGATGGGATCTAAAGTTTACTTGGTCCGTTTTGTCAAATGCTTAAAAAGCTATCTTGACAGAAAAATCAGAACTTACAAAAGAAAAGAAAACAAACAACTCACAAATTTATAAACTGCTGTATGTGATTAATTTAAATCATTTAAGGAACTTGATAATTCCAATGTTTTTCTTCAAATAATTGGAATTGCTGTAATTTGCACCGATTTCCCATCAGTGTTAAATGATCATCACTTTTGTTTCTGAAAACTTTGTGATCAGATTTCCATCAAAATATTTTGTCAAGCAATTACGTTTTAGTCGGGACATTGACCGGGGCTGTACTGCCTGATGTCTAGTTTTAACTGACCGATGTCTGCTTTTAAAATGGTGTGATTTGTCCAGGCAAGCAGGCACCTGTCACGAATTTGGCCGCATCTATGGTGCAATATTGCAAGCTTTTGAAATGTACAGCTATAGGATCGTGAGATGATGTTATCATGAAGGTTGTGGCAGCTGGAAAAAATGTCAGATTTACCATTTCCAATATTGGCTGCAAATTTGTCTCATGTACGTGTTATAGAGAAAATGTGATCATATGTGACCTTCCACCAAAAACCTGTAAAATTGGCTTCTGGTCAAAATTGTTCTATTTCATATTTAAAAAGAACATGTCTTCAAATTCATATAACATACAGAAGTTAAAGCAATACTATAAGATTTTGATCAAAAATAGTTTATTGTAAAAAACAGCATAAAATGCAGGAATGTGACTATCTCAAAGCGTTTTCAAGTGTATTTTGAGAAAAAAATTGTTTTGCCACCAAAAAATAAATAAAAAGCACATGTATGCTTTCCTATACTAATACATGTGGAATTAAATTCGGGATAAATCAACAAATGGCCATAACAGAAAAAGTAAGCATCTTTGCAAATATTATTTTTTCCATATAATCACCAATTAATTTAAATCATTTAAGGAACTTGATAATTTCAATGTTTTTCTTCAAATAATTGGAATTGCTGTAATTTGCACCGATTTCCCACCAGTGTTAAATGATCATCACTTTAGTTTCTGCAAACTTTGTGATCAGATTTCCATCATAATATTTTGTCAAGCAATTACATTTTAGTCGGGACATTGACCGGGGCTGTACTGCCTGATGTCTAGTTTTAACCGACCGATGTCTGCTTTTAAAATGGTGTGATTTGTTCAGGCAAGCAGGCACCTGTCACGAATTTGGCCGCATCTATGGTGCAATATTGCAAGCTTTTGAAATGTACAGCTATAGGATCCTGAGATGATGTTATCATTAGACGGTTGTGGCAGCTGGAAAAAATGTCAGATTTACCATTTCCAATATTGGCTGCAAGTTTGATCTCATGTACGTGTTATAGAGATAATGACCATTCACCCCAACCTACCAGTACAATTGCCTTCTGGTTAAAATTGTTCTATTTCATATTTGAAAAGAACATAGATCTTCAGCTTCAAAATGGCACTTGTTTTCAAATTCTTACGACATGTACAAAGCATGTCATGTTAGAATACCTAAAACTAAGAAAATGTACATTAAAGATTTCATATTATGCACGTTTCCAATGTAACTACATTTAGAAAATGTTAGATTTGAGGTAGTTTGGGATTTGAAATGAAAGATGATATTTTATGAGGAGTTAAATAAAGACATGAACATTTCAAATTTGCAAAGATTACAATTATGTCAGAATATGACTTCTAGGTGTATTTTGTACTATAGCTCAAAATGAAAAACGTCAACTTCACTGGAGGTTTCTGATGGATGGTCACATACATATGCTTTTAAAAATGCATAGACTAACCATTGGGGTGAAGTGTTGCTGTTGGGTAGGCTAGTTTGCTCTTGGTTTGTTTTAATTGCCACTACAAATTGAGGACCATCCATTTAGCCCAATATCTTGATTGCATGGATTTTGTCTGTTTTATTGTCTTTATTGATAAAGTTCTGGATGTAGATTGAGTATTTTCTACTTAATGATATGTGATAATGATATATAAGCTCACTAAATCTTATTATACATATTTTGAAATAAGGCCAAAAAAAAAATGTTTGGTTGCCCTCCACCGACCGACCCTATTTTTCAGCCCGACCCAAACTTTTTTTTATTGAATTTTTTGTTCCCTTCTAATAAAATATGCATAACTTACCGAAAACTACAAAAAAAAGTGTTATTTTTTGCTTTTTTCGATATTCAACTCTCAAAATGTTTAGGATGTCCCAAATCACTACAAGAAGTATTTGATTGTTTTGATTTGGATGTCGCGGGGGAAGTTGTGAAGGCTGGAGCGACCGATCGACCTAGCAGTCCGTGGAAGAGTATGTAAAAAAAAAAAAAAAAAAAAAAAAAAAACGACCGGCCGACCCTCTCTGAAAAAAGCTTTGGAGGGCAACCAAAGAATTTTTTTTTTTGGCCTAAGCCATAGCACGAGTGTTCATTTGAACAGGAAACCACTTGCTCATGGATGGTTGACATTTATGGAGTGATTCCATATTTTTGGCAAGCTGAACCTGAAAGAAATAATTTGATTAGTAAGCTTACTGATCAGTTTTTTCCCCAAATATTCTCATTCCTTTATAAGTGCAATGTTTTGAGATTGATGCTGTCCTTGATGGTATTTTTTGTAAAACCTCTTGATTGCCCTTTTATAAAATACTTAGCTTGGTCTTTTCCCCTACTGAAAAGGTTTTGACCTACTTTTATGACAACATTGTACAGCCATTTGTATAATAAATGATTTGAGTTTACGTGATTAGCTAAAAAAAAGAAACTATTTATATGAAATGAAGGATTTTGAGCATACAGGAAGGAAGATGATCTCACCCAGACTCCCTCCCACTGAAATGTTGAGTTTCTACATCTGATAAGATCGCTGTATGAGGGTGTTCAATAAGTTTATGGCCTAGGGTGGATGGAGATAAGCTATGCAGTTCTTATATGTTATGTAGGTCAACTTAATTGGTGATTAGGCCATATTAAAAAAACCTTTTGTCTCAAAGCTCCCGCGTGCGTTAGTTTTATCGTGCGCGTTAGTTTCCCTAAAAATCAAAAAAACGAATTTTATTTCACCTTTTAATTTTTTTTCCCAAAATCGTGAAAAGCAACTCTCAATCCAAGGCAAAATGTTTCGTTTCGAAGTTGTTTTTGTCTCTAAATTATGTACATTGTGCAATCACATTTATTGTTGAATTAACATCGTCACAATTCTGTTTCAACATTCTACCATAAAGGAGTCGTCAATATGACTTTTAGAATCAATACCAAAATTTGAAAAAAAAGAAAAAAGAAAAGAAATAAAATCGCATTCCGCATTAGGTTTTTGGGAGTTGGAGAGCTTTGAGACAAATGTTTTTTTTAATATAGCCTTATATGGACAAAATGATATTTGCTTTTTATTTTACAAAAACTTAAAAACTTTGAAATTTAGAAGTTTATTTTTTACCTTGAAAACTGAAGAAATAAGAAAACTTAACTGACATGCATCAACCTTAAAAAATCTCTCCCAGGTGTTATACCCGATGAATTCAACAAAGTTGTCATCGCTTGGGAAAGATTGGTCTTTTAAATAGCATGAAAAGAATTGGGCTGCAGATTACAAAATTGTCTGGGAGGAGATGGATTCGGGACTTGGAATCATAATGGCTATTTTTTTCTAATCTATTGTATTATCTGTAAACTTTAGAAACCTTTAACAGACACAGTTTTAAGTTTATTTATCATAAAAACAAAAGGAGCTACTACCTTCAAATTTCCAAATATTAATCAATTAAGTCGAACTAATAACAAGCAGGGTTTCGAGACGGTAGAGGGACCAGAGACCGAATTGTAAACATCAGAAATCTCATAGAGAAGTGTAGGGACCACAAACATCCTCTATATCTATGCTTTATAGATTATAGTAAAGCATTTGATTGTGTCAGCCATCCTCAACTATGGACCATCATGAAGAAGATGGGTTTCCCATGTCACCTCGTTGAATTGATAGCCAGCTTGTACCAGAACCAACAATCTTCAGTAAGAACTATCGGAGGAGATACAGAATGGTTTGAAATTGGAAAATGTGTGCGCCAGGGATGTATTTTATCACCAAACCTCTTCAACATATACTCTGAGGACATCATGAGAAAAGCATTGAAAGGATTTGATAATGGAGTAAAGTTTGGAGGAGCAAAGATCATCAATCTGAGATATGCAGATGACACTACGTTGATTTGCAACAGTAGACAGTAGCTGCTTGACCTCCTGAAATGCATCAAAGAGGTTAGTGAGAGGAAAGGGCTACTTCTGAACACCAAGAAAACCAAGATAATGGTGATGGACAGAAATAGAACCAATGAGGATTTCATCATTGATGGGCAACAGATAGAGGATCAATGATTAATAACACCGGTGACAGCACAGTGGAGATTAAGAGAAGACTGGCAATTGCTAGGTCGACAGTACAGAGTATGCAAAATATCTGGAAGAATATCTGGAATTTCCATCAGCCTGAAAGTATGTCTTCTGAATGCTGAAGCTTTCTCGATTGCCACCTGTGGATTGCGAGTCGTCAAAAATGACAGGAAAAGGGTCGATGCTTTTGAGATGTGGTGTTACAGACGTCTTTTGCAAACAACATGGACGGACAAAAGAACTAACACCTGGATATTGGATAAGATTGGATGAAAAGGAAGTACAGATATTTTGGGCATATTGTCAGACGGGATGGCAGCCTTGAAAAACAAATACTTCAAGGTGCTGTAGAAAGAAAGCGTGGAAGAGGGCGTCCAGCAACATCTTGGACAGATGACATGAAATACTTGTCAGGTGGTAGTGTGCAGGGTGCATCACGCCTTGCAGAGGATAGAGATGGATGGCGTACTCTTGTGAAATACCACAGCAGCGCTATGAGCGCCATCTGACCTAGATGATGATGAAAAACATATGTAATAAGAACGGCATAGCTTATCCAGACAAAGTTATAAGTTTATGTATCATAGAAACAAAAGGAGCTAATTACTTCAAATATTGATCAATTAAGTCAAACTAAAAACATATTTAATAAGAACGGCATTGCTTATCTCCTGTCTTATGAGGCCACAAACTTATTAAACACCCCTTGTATGTCGATGATGTTTGTAAGCATAGGCAAAATATGACCTGCAAATCTATAGGGTATAAGGTAGAACGGTGTTGCCAGGGCTCTTGGTAGAAGTCCTGTAGTAAAGAATATTTCTTGGCTGTAGGAAATATCTTTGGAATAGTGCTTTTGGATACTTATGTTGTGAATTTGTCTTTTAAAGCAATGTGCAGCTGAAACCTGTTGATTGAGCACCCATATAGAGGTAGGTGGTCAGAACTGAAGCTTGTTGCTTATGGCTGTTATAATGATCTCTCTTTCCTTAACGCCCAGAATCAACTTTTATGCAAATCCAGGAAAATCTGTCCATCGTCAACCTCTTTTACAGGTGATAAGTGAAAATAACTTGAATGTGGGCTTAAGTGGGCATTGAAATTTGGCCATAAAGGTACACTTTCCACTCTTTTTTTATATGTCTGTTGTAGACTGTTTAAGTTTAGTCATATTTGTAGAATTTTCTTGGATAAACCTTAAATATTTTCTATTTATATCGGTTATCTGTGCATCCAAATTTCCAATTTTGGTATCAAATTTATACACTAATATTAGGTGTGTGGTAAGGGATTCCATATGTTTCATTTTATGGACTGAAATTATTTTCCATTGAGGTTTAGTTACTGTTAGGTCTTTACTTTTGGAGTGTGTTTTGTGTGCTTTATATGGCAATATGATATCTGCCTGAATGTTTGCACCTGTATAAGGCCTACTCATATCTTCTTGACATACAGGTTTGCTGGTAAACTTGAATTCAAGTCAGGATATAATAAACTGTGTCTATTGATGGGAATCAGGTTTTAAGCTTAATAAATCATTTCAGTTATCAATATATTTGAAACTATTATATAAGATACCTCAAATGCAAGAATAGTTTGTTATGTGCAAAACAGTTAATTGAGCATTCTGAGTTACATCAATTTCATGAGTTGATTTTACAGAAATTTAAACTTGCATCTTCAATGCAGTACAAGTAGCTTGTGTCAAAGACTGGGTGTCAGTAGATGCCAGAAGCTTGTCTCAAAGACTGGGTGTCACTAGGTGCCAAGCGGAAGCGGAAGCTTTTGTCAAAGACTGGGTGTCGGTAAATAAATGCCAGGTGGAAGCTTGTGCCAAAGCCTGGGGGACAAGATGCCAAGTGGAAGCTTGTGCCAAAGACTGGGTATCAGTAGATTCTAGGTGGAAGCTTGTGCCAAAGTCTGGGTGTCACTAGATGCCAAGTGGAAGCTTGTGTCAAAGACTGGGTGTCAGTAGATGCCAGGTGGAAGCTTGTCTCAAAGACTGGGTGTCACTAGGTGCCAAGCGGAAGCGGAAGCTTTTGTCAAAGACTGGGTGTCGGTAAATAAATGCCAGGTGGAAGCTTGTGCCAAAGCCTGGGGGACAAGATGCCAAGTGGAAGCTTGTGCCAAAGACTGGGTATCAGTAGATTCTAGGTGGAAGCTTGTGCCAAAGTCTGGGTGTCACTAGATGCCAAGTGGAAGCTTGTGCCAAAGACTGGTTGTCAGTAGATGCCAGGTGATACATTTCACTTGAATGTTAATTTGTTGGTTGTTGGGGCTGTGTGACAAGAGATCAATGAGAACTATTTTCTTGGTTTGGCTTATACAGGTTGTATCAGAAAAAATTATACATTGTTATCTATGCTGAGAGAATAAAGTTACACCTTGTATCACATTGTCATTTATTTATATCGTAAGCCAATTTCTTAAGCTACACAATGCACTTTGTTTCATCCAAATTGATGGTCTACAAGCAGATTTATGGAAATAATACTGACCCTACCTTCAAACCACCTGGGCCAGTTTATCCGATTCATTTACCGGTAGCAAAATAATGGCACATAATGCCCCAAATCAGCCATACGATATTGAACAGGATAACGAGGCTGATTTTAATGTTCCATGAACTTCTAACAAAGGCATATTATAGACTCTTAATGATGACCTTGCCCGTAGACTGTTGTTTTAAGACTGTTGTTTTCTTAATGTTGGATGGGATGCCAGAACAAAGTTTTAAGAGATATCCTAGTTGGAGAGACAACATATCATCTAAATGACAACATGCAACTTTAAGACCACCTAGAGATTTTAAATACAGGTCAAATGAAACACTATCATTTCTGAACTTAACTTAAGTTTTATCAATTGAGCTAGGAAAATTATTTTTAATTTCCATATTTCCCTTTGAATATGAAACTGTGTGAAAAAAAACCTGCAAAAGGATTATTGCTTTACACTCTTTGCTTGAATGACAGGCTTTGATGCAACTGCATCTGTTTATGCTTACTCTGGGATATAAGCAATATTTTAACCTATTAAAGCATATTAAACTTTTATCATAAAATATCATAAAATTATTTATGAATTATTCTTATCATATAAAAAAATAAAAACATTCTTGAACATGAGGTGTGCTTTTTGTCATTTTATCTCACCATGCTCACTGCATTGTTAATCTTCATCGAATCTTGAAAAACTGTTAAAGCTTAAATTATTGGTGAAATTGGCCCAAGTGGTTTTCAGCGGTCTTTACTTAAACAGTCGTAACTTTTGATCCTGACCATTAAATGAGACCATTTAAGCTGCTTCTGGTAGCCAATTGAACAGCCTTTCATATAAGGGGAAGTTATATTTTCCTAATGATATCGCTAACAAGAATGTATATTTTTTTCTGTTACAACCTGTATGTATACTCTTGTTCATTTTTCTTTAGTATTTACCATTTCCACTCATCAGATTCAATAAGTGATTTTCTGATATACATAGTCTTTACTGTCGAGATATATCATCTAAAAGTGTCAAAAATGGTTACAATTCTTCGATAATGTGCCTGATATTGAGTATGATTGTTGATCACTTATTGATTTTCAGGATTTCTCAGATGTCAAATAGTTGAATCGTACAAGTGCATATGATATTTATCTTTGTTTTTGATATTGGCCATGAAGTAGCAGCATGGAGGGGGCATAGGTATATTTTTATTTCTTAAAAGCCTTTTCCTGGCAAACATTTTGATATATGCCCTGCCCTAATAATTTCTGATACCGCCACTATATGCATTCAAAGCATTGGATTATTGATGATGTAATAAATATTTAGCACTTTGAATATTTGTCAATATGGATATTTGTTATGTATTTTTATCAATAGTTATTTTAATAGTATGGGTTGTTTACTTCATAATCAGTACTTGATAATGAAGTGATTTCGACCTAATTATGGTGCCAGCTTGACTTTCTAGCCCAAGGCAACTGAAAATAAGTTTTTTTATTAATTAATCAGTTTGATTAAAGAAGATGGAAATATTTATTTTGAGTACATATATATAAACAAGAAAATGCACTGAAAGAATAATCAGAGTTTGTTGTAAACAACTTTGTAGTTATCAAATATGTATGCTTTTTTCATCTATAATGCACAATGCCTAAAGTAACACACAATTCTGACAATATCCATAGGCTCCATTCCGGAATAAGTCAGCATTTTTCTTTTTGAGCTGCAGTACAAAACATATAGATAAGATGTATTCTAAAAAACAATTTTTGCAAATTTGAAAATATAATATCATATAGTGTTAGATTCTTTTGAATATACCATCCAAATTGACCATGACCAACTTTATTGATGGTTTGTTGTGGATGGTTACATGTGGTTGTGCAAGGGCTGGACTATACTCAGCCTCTACACCAGCTAACACAGTTTATACTTTTATTGGATCAGATTTAGTTGGTAATGTCACAATCAAATGTTTGGAAGCAAAAAATTATGTGAAGGCCGAGTACAGTTTGGCCCTAAGTTTTAAATCAAGATGCCTATAGATGAACTTGTAGTTAAACATGTAAATACACTTTATATGAATGGGGTTCTCTGTAATTGACTCTTTTGAATATACCATACAAAAATGACCATGACCAACTTTACTGGTGGTTTGCTGTGGATAGTCACATGTGGTTGTGCAAGGGCTGGACTATACTCAGCCTTTACACCAGCTA
>JXSR01S002756.1:26180-38160 GCA_000969725.1 Ophiothrix spiculata | reverse complement strand
TGAGGGGGTCTTCATTTTATAGTTGTGGGGTCTTCGTTTTATAGTTGAGGGGTCTTGGGTCTTTGGTTTTGGGTCTTCGGTCTTCGTTTTATAGTCACCCAAAAAAAAGTTCAGTTGACTAATTTAACAACATTCCAAACTGAAACCTCTTAATAGGTCATCTTTCACAAGAAATTTGACAACTTTATTTTGAAAATCTGACCATATCCCTTTAAAGTACTACTTCCATTTAAACCCAAGTTAAAATAAATCCAATTCAATACTTTCTGTACCATCGCTTCATCAATTTGGGTCATGTTGAAAATATGTCATTTGTTAAAGTCACAAAATTGTATGTCTCACATACCTGCACAAAAGAATGTGAAGAATGTGGAGTCAATTTTGCTGCAGAACTTTCTGATTGGCCAATATCTTGTTTTTTTTAGTGTTTCGAACAAAATGCAAAAAAGTGGACACACCCACACACACCCCAACACTGAACATTTTGTATAGCTCATTTTCTAAAAAATCAAATATTCTTTGCATAGTTTAATTTGCCAAATGTACTTGTGTGTGAGGCATTTTTTCTTTTGCATATACTTAATATCTAAAATCAGGTTGTGAATTTTTAAATTTTGAAAACAGTCCTACTAAACTGCATTGGAGTTTTATCACAAAAAAAATGTATAGAACTGACTATCTAGCAGTATACAAATACAACATGGTATCGAGGGAAGTAGTGAAAATTACTTATCCCGAGGTGTTGGATGCGAGTGACTACTTCCCGACGCGAAGCGGAGGGAAGTAGTCACACGCATCCAACACCGAGGGATCAGGAATTTTCAATACTTCTCGAAATAAACCATGTTGTATTTGTTTTACTATACCTCATAAATATTTTACTAAAATTTGATATTAACACATCAAAAAATCACCCAAAAATGTCCATTCTTCTCAATCACCGTATGAATTTTCAACTGAGTAGAGATACATGTATATGATTACAGGGGGTGCGATGGTAGGGGTGAGATAGTTTCTCAATTTTTTCCCTGGGTAGGTAGGCATAATGCTGTCATGCGCATCAGCTTTAACTGACCAATTGTATTTCGTGGTTTCCTAATAAATATTTATGAGGTATAGTAATAATGTCTATTAATGGTTTAGAGTCAGTTCTAGTGATCCTTTATTAACAGGTTTAACCCCTCCTTAATATAAACTTTAAAAAATGGTCTATGACCAATTTTATTGGTTATTTGCACTGGATATAGCCTTTCATATCATGCAAAAATATTTCAATTAATCAGTAAATGTTTTCCAATATTAAAATATTCCTTAAAGAATAATTAAACCCCATGAACTGCATAGTTATATTCCTGCTACAGCAAGCTTATCCATCCCACCATCAGAAACTCATCAAATTTCTATTACCGCAGAAATCCATCATTTAATTAATCCTGCCATACAGGGCTAATTGAAAGCTACCTATGTAATTCATTGACATTATAGCAGCCAATAAACCAATGGTTTGGCAATTTAGAAGACAGACTTATCCTATGATCAATTACTGCATGCTTTACCAGGTAAATCACTGGATAATTTGTATCCTCTGATAGTGACTAATAAATGATTAATAACAAGATACAATATTGTTGTAACAAGGAACTGGACCCAAGACCTATGGTGAATACAGACCTTTTCAAAATACACTCGGAAATCTCCGGAACATCGATCATGTGGCTGTTTTTTTCGAACCAATCATGTACAAGCTCATTTGCATGTACATTTTTGCCAACAATTTTTCCAATCTCGCATTTTCAGTGCACTTATAGCGAAAATAATTATATACAGACCCATACATTATTATATTAGAGGCACTAATTCTGAACAACTTTTGGCTGACAGTAACATATGCTCCCTGACACAAAAAAGAGTGAAATTTCCATTTGAAATTTTCTAATTTTAAAAGCTTAAAATTGCAAGTCAGTTTTAGGGCTACTCCCCCCCCCCCCCCCCCCCCCCCCCACCTCGAGTTTTATGGGCCATGTGTAATTTTCTGGTCATGCACATGATAGGTAATGTCACCATTAATTACCATAACAACTATCAGGTTAATATATACAATATTGTTTCTGATCGGTTATGCAAGGGTAATCCATATGAGTTTGGTACGATCATAAGCACAGAATAGATAAGTATCTTTAAGAGTATACTTGTATTAATTACAGAATTGTGCAGATATGACATTTTCAAAATCTTAAAATGAAATGCATGTAGTTTATCAACGTCAAATGTTCATTATATAACATTGTCTGTGTATAGTAATATGTAACATGTTCTGGTTATGTTTCAATGTCGATCTGATCAAAGTTAATGTCAATTTTATGAGTTCAGAATATTGGTTGAAATTCATCAGTGAGTGTCCCTGATATAATGTAAAACGAACATAAAAAGCCTAATGGGTGTGTGAATGCTCGCTACTATAATGGGGCTCTCTACATGGACAAATCAATCTGTAATTCGTACATCTAGATGCATATAGATTAAACTGGACTTCAGCAAATGATCGCACTAGCGTAAGTGACTGCGTGTGTACATACGCGTAGATGCGTTATTTTTACGCTTACGCACAACCCACTGGCATATGTGACCCGTCATATCGAAAGGTACCTTAAGGTCGGCAAAATCAAAATTGATTTTTTTGGTCTCATCTGAAAGCTTGGATTTTAAGCTTTAAAATGACACCTTGATTTTGGTTATTGACGCAATAGGTGCAGGCTGCCATGCTGCCATAGACTTTTGATCTTTATTAGATCTGCTGTCAATAGGTGCAAGCTGCCATGCTGCCATAGGCTTTTGATCTTGGTTAGATCTGCTGTCAATAGGTGCAGGCTGCCATGCTGCCATAGGCTTTTGATCTTGGTTAGATCTGCTGTCAATAGGTGCAGGCTGCCATGCTGCTATAGACTTTTGATCTTGATTAGATCTGCTTTTTGACTATGCTTAGCTTCAATGGCCCGTATCTCGTAATGTACTATGCCGGTATTAAGGTACCTTTCGATATGACGATCCACATATGTGAGTATTCCTCCCTGCCTTCCTCCAATCCCTGCCCCTCCCTGCCTTTCTTCAATCCCTGCCCCAGTACCCCAACAATAACCCATCTTGTTCTTAACCATTTTCACATTGGATTGCCCCACTCAAGAGAAGATAGTGTGTGTATCCCATCATGCATTGCTTCTAGTGGGATTGTTTGTATGGGAATTTATGCGAGTAGTTAGTGATGAAATGCTCATAAATCAAAGTTAATTGTTGTAATCTTGCATTTTATGCATGTTTCATTACTAACTACCTACATGACTTCCTGTACAAAATTTCCCACAGGAAGCAATGCATCATGGGATACACACGATATCTTCTCTTGCCCCATTCAACCATGATTCATGGCTTTGTTTATATGTTTTGTCATTGCTTTTTGAATTAAAGATATGAAACTTATTAAGCCCTGGATTTCATTTAGCATCTAGATTAGAAAGGCCTTGCTTTGGTCAACTGTTGGTTTCCTTGTAGAAAAACAGGAAATTGTTCGTAAAGTGCATTCAATCAATTTCAGTATCCCAAACAACAGAGGGCAGACTTTACGTCTTCTAGCAGAATGCAAATTCATATAACCACAGGCACCAAGATATGAACACTTTGCCTGCAGCCTTATGCTGAAATATTATTTTGGTAGTGTTTTGCTATCTAAAGCTACGTAATAGCATCAATTTTACTTAACTACCCTGAGCTAAACATTTCAAGCAATAGTATAAAGTGTTAAACTGAAGCTCCCTTGTCACCAATGACTTTGATGTTTTAGCTTTTTTGGTTTGTTTTTTGGTAAATATTAAAACTCTTCAAATGATTTGGCTAAACACATTCTTTCTTTATCTGTTAGGGCCATTTGTTGAATTAAATTTGGGATCCTGGATTTAACCCTTTGCAAAGCCCCCAAAGCTTTTGGGTTTTACTGTATTTTGTGCTTTTTTGAGGGGTTATATAAATATGTATGATGATTTTTTTTTTTTTTTGGGGGGGGGCAAAAGTATACTTTTGCCCCCTTCATCCCCACTGAAAATATGGGCCCCATGCCCCCCCCCCCACCAACAGAACAAGTAGAGTAAAGTTTCTTGCTCAAGGAAACAAGGTTAATTCCACATGTATTATTATAGGAAGGCATGATACATGCTTTTTATCTATTTTTCTGCAGCATAACAAGTTTTTGACAAAATACACTTTACAATGCTTTCGGATAGTCACGCTCCTCCATTTTAAGCTGTTTCTGCTCAAAATCATTTATGATTAAACTCTTATAGTATCATATTTTGGATTTTAAAATCTTAAAATTTAACAACTTTTTTGACATGTTTAAAATAAATACATTAGCGTGTGCTATGACATAATTACTTTTTTTTTTCCAATTCCAAAAAAACAGCCCTCAAACACATAAAAAACATTTAATACATGTATGAACAGCTGAAGTCAATACTTTAATAATCAATCTACCAGCATAGCCAATTATTTGGGTTAATGACCCTCCTATGATCATGATGATGAAAAACCTATATAGATGGCAAAATTTGCTTACCCAGGCCGAATTCGAGAGACATTCACTGATTTTGTGTTTACCCCACTACGCATATTGGCCATTGCCGGCAGTGTGTCAGCGTCAAAATCAAAAGCCTATGGCAGCATGGCAGCCTGCACCTATTGATCTAATCAAGATCAAAAGTCTTTGGCGGCATGGCAGCCTGCACCTATTGACAGCAGATCTTACCAAGATCAAAAGCCTATGGCAGCATGGCAGCCTGCACCTATTGATCTAATCAAGATCAAAAGTCTTTGGCAGCATGGCAGCTTGCACCTATTGACAGCAGATCTAATCAAGATCAAAAGTCTATAGCAGCATGGCAGCCTGCACCTATTGACAGCAGATCTAACCAAGATCAAAAGCCTATGGCAGCATGGCTGCACCTATTGACAGCAGATCTAATCAAGATCAAAAGCCTATGGCAGCATGGCAGCCTGCACCTATTGATCTAATCAAGATCAAAAGTCTTTGGCAGCATGGCAGCTTGCACCTATTGACAGCAGATCTAATCAAGATCAAAAGTCTATAGCAGCATGGCAGCCTGCACCTATTGACAGCAGATCTAACCAAGATCAAAAGCCTATGGCAGCATGGCAGCTTGCACCTATTGACAGCAGATCTAATAAAGATCAAAAGTCTATGGCAGCATGGCAGCCTGCACCTATTGACAGCAGATCTAACCAAGATCAAAAGTCAATAGCAGCATGGAAGCCTGCACCTATTGACAGTAGATCTAACCAAGATCAAAAGTCAATGGCAGCATTGCGGCCTGCACCTATTGACAGCAGATCTAACCAAGATCAAAAGTCTATGGCAGCATGGCAGCCTGCACCTATTGACAGCAGTTCTAACCAAGATCAAAAGCTTATGGCAGCAAGCCTGCACCTACTGACAGCAGATCTAATGAAGATCTAAAGTCTATGGCAGCATGACAGCCTATATCTATTGACAGCAGATCTAATCAAGATCAAAAGCCTATGGCAGCCTGCACCTATTGACAGCAGATCTAACCAAGATCAAAAGCCTATGGCAGCATGGCAGCCTGCACCTATTGACAGCAGATCTAATCAAGATCAAAAGCCTATGACAGCATGGCAGCTTGCACCTATTGACAGCAGATCTAATCAAGATCAAAAGCCTATGGCAGCATGGCAGCCTGAAAAGCCTATGGCAGCCTGCACCTATTGACAGCAGATCTAACCAAGATCAAAAGCCTATGGCAGCATTGCAGCCTGCACCTACTGACAGCAGATCTAATGAAGATCTAAAGTCTATGGCAGCATGACAGCCTATATCTATTGACAGCAGATCTAACCAAGATCAAAAGCTTATGGCAGCATGGCAGCTTGCACCTATTGACAGCAGGTCTTATCAAGACCTAAAGCCTATGGCAGCATGACAGCCTGCACCTATTGAATGAAGATCTAACTAAGATCAAAAGCCTTTGGTGGCATGGAAGGGAAATGAAAACTTTTGTTGATCAGAATTTCCTGACTTTTCCCTGATTTAAGGAATTTTTTAATCAAATTCCCTGACTTTTACCTGACTTAAAAAACACCAAATAATTTTCCCTGATTGGCTAGGAGCCCTGTACTCCACCAACCCTTGCCCCAACCAACCTGATCCATGGCTTTATTTATATGTTTTGTCATTGCCTTTTGAATTAAAGATATGAAACTTATTAAGCCCTGGATTTCATTTAGCATCTAGATTAGAAAGGCCTTGCTTTGGTCAACTGTTGGTTTCCTTGTGTAAAAATAGGAAATTGTTCGTAAAGTGCATTCAATCAATTTCAGAATCCCTAACAACAGAGGGCAGACTTTTTGTCTTTCAGCAGAATGCAAATTCATGTAACCACAGGCACCAAGATATGAACACTTTGCCTGCAGCCCTATATGCTGAAACATAAAACAAATTTTACTTAAAGGTACTGGCCTAGATTCCTCCCACTTATTTTTATCTACATATTTTTTACATGAATCAATACAACATGTTTAGCCTTTCAGTAGTTTTCCATGATTTTGAGGAATATTGGAGAAAATTGCAATTCTTTAACAACTTTAATTTTTTTCTGCCGGCAGCACACAATGGTGTGAAAACAGTGTTTCTAGTTTCAAATTTGATAAAGATCTTGTTTCTACACCTTTGATGGGTAAACAAATTATTTTTGATTAAATTGTTTCTCTTTTAATTAGAGAATAAAAGATAAGATTTCTTGTTTTGCCTGTCATCTATCGTCTCATAATGGATGGGCGTACATTATTTTGAGTAATGGGTGCCCCCGCAGGGGGTGCCCATTACGAAAAAATAATGTACGCCCATCCATTATGAGACGATAGATGACAGGCAAAACAAGAAATCGTCATCTTTTATTCTCATTCTTGGTCACAAATTTGAGTCATTTATAAACCAAAAACGATGTAAATTATTGCCGAAAACTATAAACATTATCATCGGAAATACGCACACCCCTATTCAAACATTAAATATTCCAAATCCAGTAAAGCTGTTCGCGCCGGATGTGTGCGTATACCTGCATCGCGCCGTGATTTTGAACGCGCGGCTCCACTGCGTTGCACGCTGAACGCACTGTCATCTATCGTCTCATAATGGATGGCCAAAATTCCTTATTAGGAAGTAAAATCGCTCCCAGTGACTAAGAATATGTATTAAATTATCTCCTGGAGCTTTGTTTGATCTTTTATCTGGTAAATCTATCCGAGGTACAAATTTAGGATTTAGAAAACACAGGAGAGTCAGTACACCATCACAGAATGATATATTTCAAATTAATTATCTCTCAATTCGAGCCATTTCTGTGTAAATGTTTGTACTTTATTGGATTTTACTACACTTTTAAGCTTTATTTAGAGCATTCCAATAAGTGGAATCTAGGCTAGTCCCTGTAACTATCCTGAGATGAAAATTTTTGTAGATATAAAACCCTCCAAATGATTTGGCTAAAAATATTCTTACTTATTCTGTTATGGTCATTTGTTGAATACATATGCTTTTTATCTATTTTTCTGTTGCAAAACAAGTTTGTGACAAAATACACTTGAAAATGCTTTAAAATAGACAGAGACTATCTGAATGCTTTCAGATAGTCACTGAATAGTCAGTGACTATCTGAAAGCATTTACAAGTGTGACTATTAGTCACATTCCTCCATTTTAAGCTGTTCTTACTCAAAATCATTTATGATCAAAATCTTATAGTATGCTATTTTGGATTTTAAAATCTTAAAATCCATCTATTTAATAAAATCAAACTCTCTCCAGCTCATTTAAAAACCATCTTGTCATAACTTTTAATGACAAAAATGAAAGGTTTCCACTCGGATTCATCCCCGGATTAGGACCTCTGAGAAACCAGGCAGCAAATTTATGTAGGAAAACTTCAATATTGGTGACTTCCTGCTGTATTCTTTGTGATCATTAAGGTTAATAGGTCACCCAAACACATGGCCTTACAGGGTTTTCTCAGAGATGCAAAATCTCCATTGATTTTCTTAAAAATTTAAGACTTTGGTAGATTTATTTGTGAATGAATATAAAATAAAATAAATAGGTCACCAAGCTGGTATTTGAGATACAGACATTTCAAAGAGTAAATGTTTTACCAAAAATTCACTCTATTTACCATACAAAGTACAGGGAAAGCTCAAAACATTGATCAATATGTTCTTTTAAAATAGTAAATGTTCCATTGATTTTTGAAATGTTTACATATGTTTAAGCATTTTTTGCGCACTTCAAAATACTGAAATTAAACCCCAATAAAAAGAGTCACCGACGTAGTTTTAAAGAAAAATGACAAAATGGGCATTTTTCAATAAATTTGATTACTTTGATGGCACATTTGCCTCTGCATAATTTAACCAAAAGTGTGGCACATCTTCATCTGCATAATTTAACCAAACGTGTTAGTAAAGCATGCGTTCAGTGTGCATTGAAATTTGTGCACGCAAAAAGGATCCAAACATTTTTTTTGATTTTTTATTATTGATGAAAAAATCTTTATCCCCCAGTCGTAAGCAACTGCATCTCTGAGAAAACCCCTTAACTAATCCTCATCTCCTCAAAAATCCATGCCTAAAAAGATGTTTGTTTTTTACTATTTAGCTATTTGGGCTATTTAGATACGAACAGACTTAAATCATATAAAACTTTAAGCTTCTTGGTTAAGTTCAGTCAGTCTTGTGTTTTAATATGCACTACCAACATTAAAATTCATAAAATCTGCAGTTTTTCACCTGAAATCTTATAGGATTGTACTTCGATAAGATATTTATGATTAAAAAATACCATTTTAAGGGTGGTTTTCATATTTTTATATCAGGTCCATGGTGTTCATATGTAAGTCTGTTCAAAAGCTTAAAATGGTTTACAAAATGAGTTTTAAGAAGTTTAGTGTGGTTTAATTCTTTAAACTTTCGAACTTTTTTGATGCATTAAAGTTTTAATGATAACTAGTTAAACATCATTTCAACAAGAAGTTTTAAATTTCAACCAATTGTCATTTTGCATTGCTCTCCATTATAACCTATATCCTTGACAACATCAGAATAATAGGAATATCCTACCAATAACTTCCAAGCAGTAGTTATCTCTCTTTCTTCATAATTGTACATTTCCTGATCAAAACAATGAATCTGGGATCAATGAACTGCCAAGGTAACAGAAAACTGTGTCAACAACTTTGCTGAAGCTATAGCTGCAACAATATACTGATGGCGCACTTGTTATATTATCAATAATGCCTGGTGTGGTGGGGTAATCACCTTATTTTTCTTTGATAGGAGCGTGTGACCTTGATCTGTGAATCAGGGGGCTTATGAAAAAAAAAAACACCTTGATTAGGCTTTCGCCAAGGAAACCCAACTTGGTACTTGGTACCAAGTAAGCTGAAAGTTCAGCTTATCTTTAACAGGGCTCCAAGATGTTTTTTAATTCAGTTTTGAATGCAGGAGGAAGACTGGAACACCCAGAGAAAAACCTGCAGAAGCGAGCATGGACTGAAAACCAAATGCACATAAAGCGGCGAGCGCGGGACTCGAACCCGGGACCTCATTGGTGCAAGGCGAGGGAACTACCGCTGCGCCAACCCGCTCCCCAAAACAAATGCTCCCCCGAACAAACGCTTGACTCTGAAAAGGGGTTTAAAGAACCAAATCATTGATTCTTGTGCTCATAAAATAAAGTGGTATTCATGCTCATCATAAAAAGTGGTGTAAAAGGGTCTGATTTTGACCCATCAGTGGCGTCTACATTGTTGGGAAAAGGGGTCAGTTTTACTTGGGGTTGGTCATCTGACATCATAAAAGGTTTAAAAACAAAAGAAAATAGTTTAAGACTTCATGCAATTGAACATACAATTGAAATTGTATACTTTTTGATACCTAATTTGCTAGCAAAAGGCCATTATAAACTTACGCCACTAAGCCATTTGGGGTGTGATTTTCACCATCTTCACTGATCTTACACCATTTAGGAGTGCAATTTGCTATAAACAATTACGCCATTTAGGGTCCAATTTCGAGGTGGTCTGACGAGCATGAGTACCGCTTTATTTTTCGAGCGCCCCAAGGGGTTTAACGGCCCTGTTATGACTAAGCTTTTATTTGCCTGACTTCTTGATCTTTTCTGAGCTGATAGCAAAGCTCAGAGAATCTCAAGAGGGCATAAATCATGTGAGTGCAAGAAAGTCATATCTGCAATAGCTGCTGTCATAAATTTGGATTGCATACTTTATAATCTCCAGTCTTAGGTCAGTGGTTCTTGAAATGGTTTTTCAGGTGATGTGACAGTGTCACCTGACAGTGTCACCTGAAGAACCGTTTCAAGAGCCACTGACATATGGCAGGAACATTTTGAGGGATTTTTCACATTCTAGTGACTAGAGGCTCGTATTCCAGACAGATGTTTAGCTAAACCATGGTTTAACTGAGCATCAACTGTTCAGGAATGATACGCATCATTGCAGCTTTCAAGCAAAACAGTTCAATGAGTCGTGCTGTTGACGAGAAATAAAACCTTGGTTTAGCTAAACACCTTTCTGGAATACGGGCCTAGGTGTTTAATAAAAACAACTTAAGGCAGCCATTGCAGATACGACTTTCTTGCACTCACATGACGGAAATATAAAGGCTCTAAGATGGAGGAATCCAGCCTAAGCTTACCTCAATACATATATGATGCATGCCTCCATCAGGTTTCTTCTTTAAATATCCAGCAATGGGACTCTTGTCTCCTAGTGGTTGCAGTAATTCTAGCTTGGTATTGCCTAGTTCTATGAACACTACTGTTACACCATGCTCTGGTAGGTCCTGTTGAGTTCAAAAAAACGTAAATAAGGCATAAAAAAACCAAGTTTGTTTCCCGTGCGCAGCGCGCATTTCGTTTTGGCGTCATTATTTGCGCATTTCACTTTTTTATTTGATATTTTAGAAAACGAAAATCAAAAAAGCCAATTTTGATAAAAAGAACGGGGAAAATTGCAAAAATTTTACCAAAGAAGTGTTAAACTTGAAACCGGACAGGTTTCTTACTGAAAAAAATCATCAACCATGCGAATTTTCAATCAAAATTTGCCTTAGCACCTCTTGAACAATAGAAAAAAAAGAAAACAAAATAAAATAAAAAATCGCATTTCGCATTTAGGTTTTTTGACCACCGACAGGAAACAAACTTGTTGTTTTTTTATGCCTAATAGGCAGATCTGCTGGTCACTAGTTACAGGGGTGTGAGAGGCTAGTTGACAAAAACCAAGGAAAAACGAGGAAAAGCTTGGTTAAGTCAGGAAAAAGGTCAAAAACGGGCTGAAAATGAATAAAAAAGCTGAAATTTTAACACAAGAAAATTTTCAAAAGCGAGGAAATCAGCTGAAAAGAGGAACTCTCACACCCCTGTACTAGTATCAACGTATGTATTGGTTCCTGGTTTGTAAATATTTCTTTTTCGAAATATCTAATTGCCAATTTGAGGTCAAATTTTAGCCTATCTTCCATAAGCCACAATTAGATCAACCTTTCAATTGAGGCTAATTTGACATCTTCAGACTTGACCTGACATAACCTCACCAACAAATTAGGGATGCCATATTGCACCTATGGCCCAAGTTAGGTTAAAATTCATCAATGTATGCAGAAGTTAGAGGCCGTCAACAAAACCTTAACACAGACTCAAACCAAAGTGAGGAACAGCGTTTTGTCCTCAGTGAGGAACAGCAACAGCATTTTGTCCTCAGTGAGGATCAGCATTTTATCCTCAGTGAGGAACAGCATTTTGTCCTCAGTGAGGATCAGCATTTAGTCCTCAGTGAAGATCAGCATTTTGTCCTCAGTGAGGATCAGCATTTTGTCCTCAGTGAGGA
>JXSR01S002756.1:5020-17969 GCA_000969725.1 Ophiothrix spiculata | reverse complement strand
AGCGTTTTCTGCACATCTCTTGACAAGATTTTCTGCTTTTCCCCATGTTTCCTATCTAGCAGCTGCTCTCATTTTTCTTGTCCTTCCCGATTTTTCCTGCTTGTTGTCCCGATTTCCCACTCGATTTTTTTGTCAGGGGGGCAGTCTTACCCCTTGCCCCGTGCTGGCTACGCCACTGCAATACTATAAAGTGTTAAACTAAAGCACCTCCTGTCATCCATGACTTTTTAGCTTATTGGGTTTGCTTTTGGTAAATTTAATACCCTCTAAACAATTTGACTTTAAATATGCTTCATTTCATGGACCATAATATTCCGCAAACATTAATGGCAATTGAGCCTTTTTGCTTGCACTGCTACAATGATGATCATTTTCAAGTAAACAATTACATAACAGACAAAACATTTTGTTCACATATGTGATGCCTCACCCGAAAGGGGGACTTTGCAGGTGATATCAATTTTGATTTTATGATTTCATCTGTAGCAGCATTTTCTAAGCTTTAAAATGACACCTTACTTGTTAAAGTTGATTAAGGTCATCAAAGTTTACAAAAGAAAATCTGCTGGAAATTCTTATTATTGTCTTTATTTTTCCTGCCTATTTTCAGCTGTTTCTTGAAAAGTGTTCTGTCGCAAAGTCCCCCTTTTCGGGGTGAGTCATCACATATGACTATATGTAATAAAAAAAAATGATCAGATTGAACATTCCCCAAGGTGAGCAAATTATTTTTTGTGTGAAAAAATAATTTAGTTCCAAATATTTTGGTCATATTGCTTTTTTTGGCAATCTTTTATATTGAAGGAATAGTCAAAAGGCTAGCCAAGGGGGCCACCAGGCTATATTGGTGTACACATGCGTGAAAAAAACCACAGATATAGGCGTCATTTTTCCATAACAAACACGGATTTAAGCACTGCTTGTGTTTAGGGGTTTAAAAACACCAATTTTCAAACAAAAAGGGTGTTTTTTTTCAAAACAAAAATACAAAATTTTGACAATAAGGGATGCTTTTCAAAACTGGAAGAAAACTAGAATACGCGGTTGAGAATTTGACCTTTCTTTTGACCTTTGACCCCAAGGAAAGGTCAGACGACAGGGGTTACCTTTGACACTATTGATCGCTGGTTCAAGACAAACAATTTGACATCTTAACCTTTGAAATCGGATGATGTTGACCTTTGACCCCCAAGGAAGGATCAAACGACAGGGTCACCATTGACACTTTTGATCGTTGGTCTAAGAGGAACAATTTGACACCTTAAGCTTTGAAATCGGACGAAGTAGAAAATTTGACCTTCCTATACACCTTTCTCTTGACCATTGACCCTCAAGGTGACCTTTGACCCCACACCTGTTGAGATCCCATATGTGACACTACCCAGAGACCATTGTCTCCAAGTCCCATTGAAATCCATCAAAGTATGTTGAAACAATATGCTTATTTGATGCGCAATTCAAAATAAGGAAGGGTGAGAAGAGGTTGGGTTAACAATTACAAATAAAATGGATTTCTGCCCTAGTCCCTAAAAACCTACTAATACCGCCTATTTTCTGCCTAAAAACATACTAAATTCGCATATTTTGCGCCAAAAACTTTCAGGAAAAATTACTAGTCACCCTTACCACTACTCCACCGACTTACATCGCTATACGCCACACCAGTTCGAAGAAATGAGCCCGGACGGACGGACAACCAGAATACATAATGCCTCCGGCGGAGGCATAAAAATCCAACTTTTAGGGGGTAAAAATTTAAGTAAAATCAAATCTTTAGTTAAGGAGTATTTCTTCAAGTTAAGCTAATACTTGCTTAGGGAGTATTTTGTAAACCTATCATGCATGTGTACATCAATATACCCGAGTGGCCCCCCTTAGCTAGTTAGGATGACAAATAGGAATTTTATTGCTAATTTTATCAAGACATTTTGTACACATTGCTATCAATTAACCCTAACACCACCGAACCTCACAAAATCCCATTCCACAAAATCAAGAAAAGTCAAAATACGTCACAGACCAAAGTTAGCTATAATCAAGAAAATGCTGCCACATATCCGCTTGCTTGCGTCAGTGAATGTTGGATCGGGATGCGAGAGGTCCAGGGTTTGATTACGGGGGGAACCACCCATTTTTAACATGTAAATTTCTGACGAGTTGCTTATAAGTTTTTGGTTAACTGTCAAATTGTAATGGCTGCTGTGGTAGTCGACAGGCAACAAACGTATATCCTACAACTGAACGGTACCAGTACCAGAGGAAAACAATTCTTTCTTTCTTCCAATATTACACAACCTCAATCATATGCTTGAGGATGCTTGAAGTCCAGAAATTGACTTAAACGGGGTTGGGAACAGTCAGGGGTAGAATATATACCCTTCTCTTTACAATACTGACTGCGATCTGTCATTCTCGGCAGAACTCCTCATGAGAGGCACCAGTGCTAACTTTGACAAGATGAGCAAATACAATTCCATAAGACAGGTGTAACATCCATCTTACCCGATTTAAGGCCAGAGATTCTGATAGGCAATAGAAGACAGAATTTTCCTGTCGGGATTTTTGGCAGAGCTAAGCGACAGGTCTGGGGATTTGACCCATGATCCTTGGAAATATTTTTTTTTTAAATCTTGATATAAAAAAACCTCCACATTACTTTTTTTCAAAATTGCCCGATTTTACAAATGCGCGCGTCAGCTTTAAGACCAACTTTTTTTTTGCATAATAGACCTTTTCAAAATCCACTTGGAAATCTCCGGAGCATTGATCCCATGGCCATTTTTTCAACCAATCACGTATAAGCTCATTAGTATGAACGATTTTGTCAATAAAATTTTCCGAAAATTCTCTCGCATTTCAGTGCAATAAAAGTGAAAAATATTAGAAACACTAATTCTGAACAACTTTTGGCTGATGGTACCATAAGCTCACCAACACAAAGAGTGAAATTTCCATTTGAAATCGGTTGATTAAAAAAGCTTAAGATTTCAAGTCACATCAGGGCGATCACACTGAAAGTGACTCTTTAGTGCTAACGCTAATTGCAAGTTCGAATTCGTACGTAACCAGTTAACGAGAACGCAAACTTAAGATTCTGGTTATTGAGTTGAAGAGTCACTTTTTCTGTCGGCAATTGCCAGAAAGTGTAAAGTTGTGTTTTGAAAAGGTCTATTGGATTAACACATCACTGGGAAGACATTAACATGATCAATATCGATAAATCTGAAACTTTCATAAGAGCTCATAAGTGGATACTGATTGCTTTCATCATGTCCAATTCGGTTGTTTTTGTTGTACATCTACAGTGGCGACGCCACAGTTACTGTGGCGTAACCAGAAATTTTCAGTTGAGGGGGCGAGCAGGGGCAAGACAATTTTGCAGGGGGCGAAAGAGTTTTTGTTCAGACACAAAAACACCCCAAAATTTTTCATGTAACAAATCATCCAAATTTTGCTAAAATTCATAAAAATGTGTACTATTTTGGTGAAAACTAGAGTTTTTTCTTAAATAATTGCCAAAATTTGTGCCATCTAGGCACAAATTTGGGAAAATTTTGAAAAACTACAACAAAGCACCTGAAATTAGACAATAGAGGGTTTGCACGACGCGATACGAACCATACACGCAGACCGTTTCGATGCCATCTAGTAGTAGTAGTGGTAGTAGATTCCCCCTGTTTAAAGAGGCACCGTGTTATAAACACGTAAAGTCAAAGTTTGTGGTAATAAAGTCATATATTAGGCTGGCAGTCTATAATTAGGCAGACATAGTTGGGTAGACATTTATTATGTAGAAGACAGTTTGATATGGCGTAGGATGATAGTTTGACACATCAAGCATTAGTTGGCAAACATTTAGTAGGCATGAATTTGCAGACATAGGTTTGCTTATGTAGACACAGGTTGGCAAACATAGTTTGGTAGACATAGGTTGGCAAGACATAAATTGGCAGACAATACTCGGCAGACATTATCAGTAGATAAAATTAGGCAGACATAAGGATGCAGACAAATTTGGTAAGAACATTCTAATCTACATTCAGGTAGTAAAAGACGCATGCAAAGTATGAGATGTCGAAGTAGGCAGACAAGAGTTGGCAAAGACAAATATGGTGTGAACGTTCATATCTACATCATGTAGAGAATGACGTCAAAAGGTGGAGTGGTGGAGCGCGGAATAGTTTGTGATGTAAACAAGACATCAAAATCGGCTGTAAGTCGTGATTGGCTTCAAATCATGACTTGAAAATTAAACTAAATAAATGTACTGTATATTCTTGTCATCATTAGTTGTGATCTGGTGTCTTGATACTGCGAAAAGATTGTAATGTGACGGGACTTTTTGTTTGCCAGCCCATGTCATGAAAATGGTGTTGCGAGTATGCATCATCATGAGTTATGACGTCACATGCAAACCCTCTAATTATTGGTTACACTTTGACTGTTAAAAAAAAAAGCACTTCTTTGATAGCGTCTGCCACGGGTAAAAATGTAATTTGCCGCGGTTTGAGACTCCCAAGTTTTTAGCAACACTGGCTATAAGTGAGCCTGTCAAATTCAACAGCCCCGACACTCGACAGACCTTGATCGAAAAACCCGAACGACTCACTGCGATGATTTATCTCGTTCGTCGCTCGGGCGCGGAGCTATACAAATTCAGTTGAGAAATTTACGTCACTTTGCTCAATGACACATTTTGTTGAGCTTGGTTTCATGTATTTCGCTGATAGCAAAATATTTTCATATGTCATTAAGCAGATGGAGCGCTATAAAATTGGGCACCATAGATCGACGATTGTTGACACTGCGCGATCACTGAAGAACGTGTAGGTATAGGCCAAAAACATCATCCAGATTTCATGTTAAATGGAAATTAATGAGAATTTCAAATTGTAAGTTTGTGTTTCCTCACTAAAATTAAATCATCGAGTCTATTTTTGTGGATTTATTTTAAACGAAGGTAGCCGTAACATGCGTTTCAAAATCCTGAACGCTGGCTCCATTGGAAATACGTTGTTGCAAGGTTGCTGAATTCGCTTAGCGTGAGTGCCTCATATAGAATATGAGGCACGAGTTGAGTGCAAGCCCAGGGGGGCCACTTAGCCATACTGTTGTACACATGCGTGAACAAAAAACCACGGAAAAAGGGGGGTATTTTTGTCAAGAGGCACGGTCCGTACGTTTCGTGTTTAGGGGTCAGAAAACACTGATTTTCAACAAAAAGGGGTATATTTTCAAAATAGACCAAACGTGTTTGGGGGTAATCTTTTATACTTTATTCAGGGCGTAGGGTTTAAACTTGTTTAAGGGGTGTTTATAGGGGTAAAATGAAAGGAATAACGGCGCGAAATCCTTTTTTAGGGGTCATTTTTAAGGCTACTTGAAAAACGTGTTTAGGGGGTATTTTGAAAAACTTTGTTCACGCATGTGTACACCATTATAGCTAAGTGGCCCCCCCGGGAGTGCAAGACAGACCATGGACTAGTCTGAGTTTCCAGACCCATACTCCATTTCATTACATATTACCATGGACCAAATGACGGAGAATAAGCTTATCTAAAACACAATTCTGAGCTGGGCTTTTCAGTAATTCACAACGAACAACTTACTGATGTTATTGTTCTTCTTATTTAGCTCTCATTTTAATGCAATATGTATGTCAATATGTTATTTATTAACAGGAAAAACATTGGTACTTACTAATTTTCGTAGAGATCCGAATATTGCGCGACCGATGAAAGACGCCATGATGGGGATATCCCAAACAAACCAAAGCGAGGCTAAGGGAATCCCGAGGCAGAGACAACAAACCCGCTTTTACTCTTCAAACTCAAATAGGCCTACCTATGATGTCCAGGGGACTGACGTCCAGGGCACCCCTTTCCGGGTCCCAAAGTCCCTCTGTCGACCCCGTTTACAAAATCGTTCAATTGAGGGAATATGCAACATTTTAGCTACAACTGTGTTGGAAAAAGTTGTATACATTAATGAGAGAGAGCATTGAGAGAGAGCTTGCTTGAAAGCAGTGCTTGCCACTAAGCTAAGGCAGTAAAACCCTTAATAAAGATTGACAGTACTGAAGATTGAATAAATAAATAAATAAATAAATAAATAAACAAATTAATTAATTAATGTATAAATAAATTAATTAAAGGGACTGCCATAGATTCTAACCACTAATTTTTTACCTACATATTTTTTTACATGAATCAATAGAACATGTTTATAGTAATAAAACCTACCAGTAGGACCTTAGTCCGATTTTTCAAAATTAAGCTTTCAATGTCTTATGAAAGATGAGCACACAACAGGTCTGATTTCAAATTTCAGCTGAATCTTGCTCGAGAAACACAAGCCAAAAAACTTTGTTTTTGGCTTGAGGCAAGCTGTGTAGTACAGCCTATCACATAATGGCCATTTGTGCATAAATTGAAAAATACAAATGGTGCTTGAAAAAACAAAAATGTTTTATTCCATATTCATGAAAGAAACCTTTTGGAATTAAATTTATGAAAATCGCACTGTTCAGATCAGAGAAATCAAACCGTATTTATTGTTTGTTGACATGGTTACCGTTTGTAAACATATCTTCAAACATCATTTTTGTGTGACTAACAACTTCGGAAAGTGTTTGAAATAGGTAAATTTACTATAAATATCCTTTGTCATGTTTGTGAAGTGTCGCAGTTCGTATCTGATAAATATGATCATTTTTGGGGATATTGGGTATGTGCAATTATGCGACAGGTTTGATTACAGAGCTTGCTTCTGGCTGTGGTATACCACAGCCAGATATTTCGGGTAAGCTGAATCGGACACACAGTTTTGATTTTATGGACAATTTTGTATTTCTGAGCTGCCTATTTGTATTGTGTAAAATTAATTATGGTTACCATACTAAGACACATATCTCCAAACAAAATGGAACATAGCTCAGGGGTGAAATTTAACATGGTGTAAACACAAAATATGAGCAACATTTTGGTATCAAAATCTAAAAAAGTTGGGGGGAAATGTGGCAATCGGACCATGCTCCTTTCATTTTTGCTGCAGGCGGCAAAACATGGTGTGAAAAAAGTATTTATGGTTTCAAATCTTAAAAAGATCTTGTTTCTACACCTGTGATGGGTAAACAAATTATTTTTGATGAAATTGTTTCTCTTTTACTATGTTCAAAATTATCTCCAGAAGCTTTATGTGATCCTTTATCTGGAAAATCCATCTGAGGTACAAAGTTATGGTTAAAAAACACATGATAGTCACACCACAATCTGAATCACAAAATGATATATTGCAAATTAATTCTCTGTCAATTTGAGCCATTTTTGTGTATATTGTTGTACTTTTTTTTTTATTTTACAACACTGTTAAGCTTTATTTAGAACATTTCCATAAGATTTAATTCTGAGCGGAATCTAGGCTAGTCCCTTAATTAGTTAATTATCAAATTAATAATAATCAATGAATTATTAATTTGAAAATCAATTAATATAAATTATTACTTTATTGAATAAATAATAAAAATTGTACAATTTTTCAGCACAGAAGCCTACTTTTCACTTCAGTGATAAGCCACCCCCACCCACCCCCCAAAAAAATCAGTTTTATAGGCCCAGTTTTCAGTTTAAAGTTCAGTCATACCAACTATTCAATGGCCCATTGTACTGGTATCTTCATTTTTTTTATCAAGTTACATACAACCCATACAAAGACCTGAGGGAACGCTGGCCTGTCCACATTTGTTCACAAATTTTAAAACAGAATATTTTCCCTGATAGGGACAGAGCATGAAGTCACAATCTTCACGTTAACATCCCATTGAGTCTAACCCCACTGGCACCAATGAATCCCAAGTGTGACCAGGGCTTTACCATTATCATTAAAATATGACCAGGGCCATTTTATCTAATTATCATGAAGGTCAGTTTAAGGTTCAGAAGATATGCCGATAAATTTGGTTTGCATATTTTATGCTGGAATCGCAAGTGGCACTACTTAATCCACAGTGACTTAAATCCTAAGGCCACCCATTCATTCCATATCACAAAGGTGGTCCAACATTAGGGATGATATGCCAATTAAGCCATTTTTTGCATAAATTAGGCAAATTATGGTACTCGGTTAGCATATTTTATGCTTATCATTGCTACTTTGTTATTCGGGGGAAATTGATGTTTGTGGCCCACCACTCAGAAAACCCTGTGCACACCACTGACTATCATCCAATCAGAACACACTTGTAATATGGTAATACCCTCCGTTTACAGCCAAATGGCCAAGTGACAGTTTTTAAAATAACTAAACAAGGATGAGTGAACCCTTCCTATGTTTCCTGATGTCCTTTGCTCCTCGTCATGGCTAACTTGCTACAGTCTTAGAACCACATGCTTTAGTCTGAATAAAACAACTATCTTCAACAATTATGGTATCTTGTATCTTATGTTCTTTAATACAGGTATTCATGAGTAAACAACCTTTACTAATTGTATCTACTACTTAAGATACTCTGAATTTATTACAATACTGCTTTTCCAATATAGAACAGGATATGGTTGCAAGTTTTGCTGGTCTTTTTGACAGGCCTTGCAGTGTAAATTCGGCCAAAAAATTATCACAGACTTGTACCAACTATGTTATACTTACTGTATAAGTGGTAATTTTTGCACTACATTTATTTTCGCGAATGGGATTAGCGCGAAAATAAATGCACCACCAAATGATATTCCATACTTGGCCAATGTCCATGTGCGTGAAATTAATAAAAACGCGCGAAATGGTCCAAAATTGGCTGAGCGCAAAAATTACTGAGTGCGAAAATATTGGCGTTTACAGTAACCCAATTGTTTCTTACACTATTTCAAATGCAAAGTTAAAACTTTTTTTGTTGTTCCCTTTATTTCAAGTCATGATCTTTTAGATTAAGATCTTTGATAACTCCCTGATTCTGCTATGTTAATATTGATATAAATTATTCAAATATTTCTAACAAGTGATAATGCACACTTTTCCATTTCTGGTATATCATCTCATTTAGTTAAAAAGTTGAGAAGTGACAAAATATTATCACTGCTGATTAATGAAGTATATGACTATTATTTTATCACCTGCTCAGCAAATCAGAACTGCTGGTGTCAAGTAAAAACAAAACCTAAAAGAAAAATGTGCAGTATTGTAGTTTTGAGAATAATAGCAGCCCTACATATTGCATATAGCATTTACTTAATTACGTTTTTGATAAACAGCTTAAATTGACTCAAATATTACATAAGTCATTTTCGAGGTAATTAATGTGTACTTAATTTTGTGAGTGATATAACAAAATCAATGCATGCGCTGTGAATTTTGACGCATTCTATTAAATGATGCCCCCAGGGACCAAGTTAATGTTACAGCAACTTGAAGATCGCTTTTGTCACATTTCTTAAACAAAATGGACTGTAAATTCATACACAGCAGAAAAAATTATTCAAATACTTGTGGCAAATGTCCAACTTGCATAGTCCAGCATTTTTTTTTCACTCAGCTTTTACCTTAGAAATTGAATTAGCCATGCAATTACACATCAAATACAATTATTAAATAACCCTTCTAGAACAATTTGTAATTAACAACAATGCATACATAAAATGCACTTTATGCAAAAATGTAGCACACAAGAGTACATTGTGCATTTTCAGTCCACTCCATGCATTTTGAGTTCTGCTTTCTGAAAGGCTGTGGATACGGTGCAAAATAGTTATAGATGAAAAGGTAGCCCTAAAGTTTTACTATAATACTGATATTGTTTGTGATAGGTAGCATAAATAGAAAACTTCTATAATTGGCATGTTTTTTCGCTGCTGAGGATATCAGCACTCAGAATGTGATGTATCGTGACTAAATGACATGAAGATATGTATGGGGTCATTCAAAATGCATTCACCTAACATAAGTTTTGGTCTTGTTTTGATATCCTTCAGCAGTTGAAATATGACAAGTATATAGAAAAGGTCTATAGAATCAATATACGCATAAAAAATGCAAATAACCAAGATATTGTGGTTTTTTCTGCTGCAATACATGACATAGCAATGAGGCACTGAACACTGAACAGCTTTTCACTCAAGATAGGCAAAATAACTTCATACATTAGACAGCCCACATTAAAGGTGTTATCCATGATCTTTGTGTGATTAAAACCTCTTTTCTATATCACAGCTAGATGACTAAAAAATACATGCATGCCTAAAAGTTCACTTGATTCTGATTATTCATTTCCAAGTTACAGGTTTTGAAAAAACCCATATACTCCTATTTTGTAATTATTATTGTCGTCCTAATTCTTCTCAAGGCAGCAAAATGCAATTGAGATTTCAGACTTGTAATTCAGATTCACATTTTATCTACAACCTTGCCCTAAATGTCAAAACACTGTAAAATGTTTCTTCCATTTGTCTAGTGGCTCTGAAATAAAACTTCAGGTGCCATCACTTACAGATCCATTTCAAAAACTACTGAACAAAAACACAACACTTTATCACTCAGTAGATAAAAATTCAACAACTTTATTGGTTAATAGCTTAAAAGATATTTCTGTATCGCATAGAGATGTTCCATATGATATTAAATACTCTGTGATATGAAAACTCATATCATACATCTCTTTTACCAGTCCAACTTGTATCACTGTTGGAACATGATACTAGTAGTTGCATTACAAAACATGCTCAGTGGCTATGTGTGTGAGACTAGCTGCTACAGGTTGTACTATACGACGCCGAAAGAAACAACGCACATAGCTGTCAGTTAAGCCTGGAAAACCAAAAATAAATCCAACGACAAGATCAAGAAAGAATACCTTGTATGAAAGATGGGATGAGATGGGAGATTGGAACTAAAGGATCAAGTGAGATGGTCATAAGTGTGTAATATGTAACTTGGGAATGATAACAAGTTAACCCTAACCCCACTGAATCTCACAATATCCCATTCCACAAAGCTAAGAAATTCGCCTAAGTCCAAATACGTCATAGACCCGAGTTAGCTATGAAAACGAAATTGGACCGGGAAGCGGGGGGTCCCGGGTTCGAATCCAGGGGGGAACCCGCGATTTTTGACTTGCACATTTCCGAGGAGATAGTTTTTTAAGAGAAGAAGTGGTCAAAAGTGTTAGGGTTAGAGTACAGGTACAAATGTATGTCATGACTGTGTTACCATCTATTTCAAAACCAGTCAACCAGATTCTCGCAAAAAAACTAATACCCTTCCTCAACAACAAAGTCTGGATGATTTTGAGACTTGACCACAGGCTTTTGCATGGCACAGCGTACCGTGTGCGTTTAAGCACTTCACGTAAGTCCACATACTATTCATCGCCCGATGCGTCGGGAACTTGAGTACATTGCAAGGACTGGCGCTTGCCAACAATTGAAAACGACAAAGCAACAAACATTTAAAACCTAGTATTTTGCTTCAGATTCTACTAAATATTTTAATAAAGATGAGTATCTTTTAAATTGAGAACATTTAGAATTTAATTCATTCGTTTTCAGATAGATTTTCGTTGTTGAAAGGTATTCAAAAACGCTACAGAGTTGTTCATCACTTATCAAAAACTCTGCATCCAAACGTTGGCGTATTTTTATCACGCTCGGGTGGCTAAAGCTTTGTAACGTGTTTGAATACCTTATTCAACAGTAAGGCATAACAGGAGAAGACTTGCAGCATGGTTAGCTAGGAAATCAGCTAACGACATGGATTGCAGTCCCATCACCAAGATGGATACTGAAAAACCAGAGGTGGCTCTCAGAAGAACAGATGACGATGCGAGTACTGTCCGGGATTCCTCGTCAGATTTTTCCATACCTTCTCCTAATTATCATGGCACCGACCAATCATCTGACTCCAACAACGATTCCGAGTACGCCGCTACAAACTTTGTACCGAGTGCTTTTTCTCAGTGATATGTGACCAGTCAAAGTGTAGGAAGCAACACAGAATGATCTGCAACAAGTAAAACCATGTAGAGGACCATGCGTTCGCATATTTTTATTGCAAGAGGGTGGCTTCAGCCACCCGAGCGTAAGCGTTATAAAAATCTGCTGACGCATCGGATGCAGAGTTGTTGATTAGCGATGAACAACTCTGTAGCATGTTTGAATACCTTTCAACAACGAAAATCTTTCGGAAAATGTATGGATTAAATTCTAATGTTTTCAATTTAACAGATACTGATCTTCATTAAAAAATATCTAGCAGAATCTGGAGCAAAGTGTAAGTTTGTGAATGATTGTTGCTTTGCCGTTTAAAATTTTCAATTGTTCACAAGCGCAAGCACCGGCTTTGCACATACTTAAAGTGCCTAATTGGAATACCAACTGTGGATGCATCACAAATCAAAAACGGTACATTCCTGTATAAGGAGATACAGTGATTTGTTAAAACCTGTGTAACACATCTACCATAATGTTCTCATCACATGACTCAGTTTATGAATGCGGTGAGGTAATGTTACATTGTGTAACATACCCACAACTGATTCAAATTATCATTTACTGCTTAAACCTTGAACCTATTTTAGAAAGAGAGATTGACACACCATTGTTTGTGAATATATTTTTCGAATGCACAATTGGTAACTGCAGTTTTTATGTACAGTTTCTGATACAAGCATACATATTCAAGGTTGTGTAGTGGTCTGTGTTAACACATGATTTGTATGCATACAAAAAATACATCTACAAACAATACATGCCAGTATTTACAATATCCAATGCCCCTAAGGACAGAGGATTACCAGAGGAAATAAAAAAGGGGTGCCGTAGTGCAGTGGATAGCGATCTCAACTTGCAAAATGGGCCCAGGTTCGATTCCTGGTGAGGCCTGCCTTGCTAGAATGGAATCTCAGAACCTTTGGTAAGATGTATGTCTGACTTGGGAGCATTGGGTCAGATTTTCAATCTTCTCTCTC
>JXSR01S002752.1:2227-19598 GCA_000969725.1 Ophiothrix spiculata | reverse complement strand
ACAGGCCAAGGCTCTACCCGCAAAATGCGGACTGCAAAAAGTCAGTAAGTCAAGCATATAGACGTATACCATGTCAGTGTGAGACCATAACAGGTACCTATGTGGTTTGCCTGTACATAAAATCATTCAATCTGTGCATGAGAAATTGATTTTGGCACCTGACTCAAGTGCTCTGAATACCCAATCTGAGCAACATGGCTGATAATGCCATCTGCTGGCAGGCTGGTATCTTTCTCTATATCTATAGATATCTAGAGAAAATTTGCTAAGACTTAGTGTACAGTGAGACCTCGTTTAAAGGAGTATTGGACAAGTTCAGCATATCCCCAAACTTTTCCCAAAAGATTTGAGATTTTTGCATCATTTGAAGTATTAGCGGTAATATTGACAGCATGCAAAGTTTCATTGTCAAATTCAAACCCCTTATATCAAAATATTAAGATATTCTTTTTTGGGGGGGCTCTTTCTTGATATAACATAAATAAATACGCTAAGAGAATAGCCTCATTACCAAGATCGACAAAAAAAATAAAATTCAAATTTTTTGACTTTCCTGAAGGTTTTGATCAAAATTTCCCCTATATCTGGTAACTGACTATTGTGTTATTTTCCAACATATGAAGAGTAAATCATCCACAAATAAAATGTCAAAATTTTGTCCAATACCCCTTAACCCCAATAACACAAAATATTTCTTTGAGATCATTTGTTAGTCAAATCAGGTGGCCACAAAATCATGTTTTAATTAACTCAAATTGAAAACTGCATGGTCAGAAAACCCACCACTCAAGAGTTACTTAAAGCCCTGCTTGGAATTGTTTAACCCTAACCGTACAAAATCACAAAAAAATCACAATCCACATAGTTAGGAAAATAGTCCAAATACGTCATAGACCGTAGTTAGCAATGGTCACAAAATCGCTGCCATAGCAGCGCGTGCTCGGTGGCTTGACTATGCAAGAGGTCCCGGGTTCGAGCCCAGGTGAAAACCCGCCATTTTTAACTTGCGGATTTCCGAGGAGACGTGCTCAGTACGGTTAAGGTTAATCAAGTTACAAAATTGCACACTAAATCAGCCTGTGCACAAAGACCTTCAGTGCAATATGAGCTGCTACAATGATTTCTGCAGTTGAAAACTAGTGAAAAAAAAATCAATACAAAGTTCATGATACAGTAAAATGTCCATACATCCCACTGAAAATGATAGGTATGTCCGGTGCAAAATGCCAGACTTGGGGTCTATTGAACTGATTTTGAGCCAAAAATGGTCCTCTGAAACTGGTCTGGTGAACTAAATTTTGGCCACAAATTGTGATTTTGGCAACAACAAAAAGCGCAGATGTTAAAATTGTCAATTTTTTGGTAGTGGAACTAAAATGTTACATTTTTCTTAAAAACGGGATCCTAAGAACTGAATCATGCTCATAATGGGGGCCTAATGAGCAGTCTAAAAGGGAGTCTTGATTGCCAGATATACGTGTGTGCACCCCCAGGCATACATCATGTATTGCTTCCAATATGTTTCAGTCTTACTTTGTCCCAATTTTACAAACAAATAAACTTGACAACTCATACACACAAATGGGAAAATGTATGTGCTATACATTGAAATATTATAAAATACATACATGCACCAAATAAAATAATGACTGAAATGGTGAACCCGAGTTATACGATAAAATCTAAATTTTAGCTGCCTTTCCTGTGTTAATGAACACCTTTTAATAACTTTAATTTGGTGATGTGAAAAATCACCAAAAGTTGAAGTATCGTAATTCCGTAAAGGTGTGTGTGAGCTTGAGTTCGTTGCCAATGGTTACTAACTTGCTGCTCACAATCAACCATGATAGGTCATTGCCCTTTTTGATGCCATAACCAAAGTCAACAAAATTTTGATAAGTTATCATAAGTAACATATTTAAAGTAAGATAAAGGTACCAAAGTTCACTTAACACCTGAGATGATAACGGCGTCTATCTCAGCATCAAGTGATCATGACTTTGCAGATACTTATGTCATTCATAAAATTTGACAAGATATCTAATGCATATATCGCACACTGCTGCTCGCATATCATACACTATAAAATTTGGCAGCATATTGGTTTTGGTTATTTGCATAATATTCTACATATAAGAATGTTGTCCATTCTTTAACTAAAAAAAATATGTCATTTTTACTACAGTACCATGAAAGATAAAATTGTCCATTTACATGAAAGATATAATTGCTAATTTGTCTTCCCAAATCAGACCATACGCGTCCATCTCAAACGAGCCGTAAATACAGCAAACTTTATTTTGCGGTACAGGTGAAAGTACATGTCAAAATCGTGATTTGCCAAAATTGATTTTTTGACAGATTCAAAATCTTTATGCTTACTACTAAAGTTCCTTCAAGGTTTCACTTCAAGAAAATGATCAGAAATATGAAATATATCTGTTTATTTTGAAGACAATCCACATAAAATATAGGGCTAAGGCTTACTGATTTTTGAACATGTTTATCTGAGTTATAATTACTCCCTGTTGACTTCTGGAAATCAAGAGAATTTCATTGAGGTATCATTTTATCCTTATATGTAACATGCCTTTGCAAATATTAAAAAAAAGTGAAAATGACAAGAGGCTGCATTTAGAGGCTGCGTTTGGGATGGAAGGTCACACATATATAATCACTGTAAACTAAATATATACCAATTTCTATTACCCTCTAACTAGTATATTAGGACTGTTAAAATATCAATTACAATTTTTAATATTATATTGTAATAAGTCACACCCAATTCATTACAGATATTTGTACTGATTTTACTACAATTTATCTGAACAAAACACTAGCTAATAATTAACATTGTATTTAAACTTTATAAGTACATCAACAATTTAAAAAGGGAGGGAATGTAAAGGAGCTAAGCACAGTGGCAACCTGTAAACGCCAATATTTTCACACTCAGTAATTTTTGTGCACGGCTAATTTTGAATCATTTTGCGCATTTTAATTTTCACGCTTGTGATATCTTCTCACATGCGGCGGTAAATATACCACGTGGAACATTTATTTTCACGCAAGGCGAGCTGAGCGTGAAAATGAAGAATGTAGCGAGAAATATACCACTTACACAGTAATTGGTACTTGATTAGGCTTTACATCTAAAGACATTTGCTCAAATTTGCTCGATAAATTTGCTCTGGCTTATTCGCTCAAATTAAGAGTGAATGACACTTTATGCTTGCCTATTGGTTAAATCTATATTTTAACATCGGTTAACAGGTTTTGTCTTTTGAAAATTGCTGGCGAGTATTAAATGGCTCTCCTGAAGCTGTTTAGGTGAGCATTAGAAGAGCAAAAACAAAGGCTTATAATTATAGCAATAAAGATAGGAAACCTCACAATCTAAGAGCTAGGTGATTCAAATTGGTCACCTAGTCTAGAGCAATTGAGGAGAGTAATTAAGAAGACCAAAACTCTGTAGCACTTTAAAAGACAATCCCTGGGTTAAACTAATGCTAACATCAATAATTTCACGTCATAACTTTGTTAAGTTTGATAACATAATAGTTCTGATAACAAAAACTAAAAGGACAATGATCCCATGAACAAAAAATTGCCATGTGCTGCAATATAGGTATTAAATGCACACATGCAAGAATTAGATCGGTGGATCGAAATCAAATTCTCTGTTCTTTCTCCTCTGCTCTTTCCTCTACAGAAGAGCAGCAAACTTCAATCTTTCATCGACAGAATTCAAAAAAATTATTGCGATGAATTAATCCTCTTTATCAAGCCTCCACTGTTTTAAAATGCTTTGGTTTAAATACAAATAAGTAACAAAACTTAATCTACTATAACTAAACTACTTGAACAGGATGAGAAAAAGCAAAGTAATGACCTGCAGTGACATGAGTGAATGAAGAGTCACAAATCATAAAGCGATCCCAATTCCTTTGCCGACTGCTTCAACTCCTGATTCGTTCTTTGTGACTTATTCCTTGAAGGGATCGGGGAAGGGGGAACTTAGTACAGGAGGGGTTTAGGGATGTGCCAAAAACATGGTAGCAATACCAAACTGTCTGCAACCTCAATGGGCCCTTTTTGACTCAAAATGTAGATGATTTGGTACATTGATAGGTCCCTTTTCCTTAAAAATTGGTATTTTACATTCATTCTAAAGAGCAGCACTGCAAATTTCAAGTGGCATGCCCCTATCCAAACTAAGCTTGTATAATCCCCCCCCCCAATTTTTGATAACGTTGATATATGGTTCTAACTCAAAATGACCATGAGGGCTTAGTTATAAATATTTTCCCTATAATTGTCATGAATAAAGTCAATATTAGTAAAATATTGCCGATATTCAACTCACATTTTCGTCATAATCTTACAAGTTATTGGCTTTGCTTTTTCATCACCCTGAATATTGCACATCCAAAAAGTTAAACTCTTGTTTAGAAAATTTGGAATTAAAGGTGCCCAGTCAAAGTTTTCTTTTTTTCTATTACTTATATTTCATTGAAAATTGGAAGAACAAAAAGTCAATTTTAAAAACTTTTGATTATGCACCTTTAAGCAAGAGAAACCAATATTGCACATCCAAAAAGTTAAACTCTTGTTTAGAAAATTTGGAATTAAAGGCACACAGTCAAAGTTTTCAACTTGTAAAAAATCAGTCCTGGGACTAACAATTTAGATATCAACATATTTTTTATATGTTTCTACCATTTGCTATGTACACTATTAGTGATATTTCATTGGAAATGATGAGAATATAAAGTCGATTTTGAAAACTTGGACTATGTACCTTTAAGCAACTTAGCAAGAGAAAAACATATAAATACAAAAAAGGCCTATTACATTTTTATAGTGCAATTAGACTGAAATCGTTTTAAAAGTATATTTGGGAAACCCATCAATATCCGATGTTAAGTTCAAAAGTCTGATTGACAATTTCATATGTTTGAACACGTCTGGGATATCGGTCAAAAATGACTTCAATTAGTCATTTCTATCAAAAGTGGTACACAGCTAAGTACAATCATGATGCAATATTTGTATTACTAATCATGCTAATAGTAGTCTATACACATATATTTGCGTAAGCTTTCATTGGATAAACAAATGTTATACAATAAGCTAGTCAATAGATCTATGACAGTGAAACAAGTAATCATACTTTAGTGTACAAGACTACACATTTGAACCTCTATTCCTAAATCAGTTCAGGAAAACCATGAATTGATATACAATACAGTAGTGATATATACTCTATTTTAATTGGGAGCAACCTATGAATATAAAAATATTGCTAGCACTTTTGGGGATTAAAATTGATACAAGTATTTGAAATAATTTCAAAAAAAAAAAATCACCTTGTTTAGGCTTTCGCCAAGGAAACCCAACTTGGTACTTGGTACCAAGTAAGCTGAAAGAAGCTTATCTTTAACTGGGCTCCAAGATGTTTTTTAAATTCAGTTTTGAATGCAGGAGGAAGACCGGATCACCCGGAGAAAAACCTGCGGAAGCGAGCATGGACTGAAAACCAAATGCACATAAAGCGCCGGGCGCGGGACTCGAACCCGGGACCTCATTGGTGCAAGGCGAGGTAACAACCGCTGCGCCAACCCGCTACCCCAAATTTATCCCACCAAAATCTTATTCAATTTTAATACTTCATTTGGGAGATTAAAAACACATCATTATAAAAATATACTGTTTTAGCTAAAACACATTTAACAATTAATCACAAACAAACAAAAGGTAGTACTATAAATGGTACTGACCAATTCAAAAAACAGATTTATGACAATTTAATAAAATATCAAATATGAGTAGATAATGGGTTTGAAATGCATTTGAGAATATCATAGATATAAAAAGAAGATTCCAGAACGTTTGAACCATCATGGAGGCCAATTTGGGGACAATCTGATTTGGTTATTGAGATCAACAGAAATGTATTGAAATGTGTCCATTACCAAATACTAAAAGAAACCCCATAATGGTGCAAGTTTGTGAAACAATGCACAACAAAAGGAACTTGCACTGAATGATGCATTCACCTTTTTGAATAGGAGTTCATTCCCAAAACTGAGTTCCATATAAGGCTGTGTTCCCGCTTTGAACATATGGCCCTAGTAAAAATCGAGTACAAAAATAGTACAACATTCCTAAGGTGCACATTTGGAACATCATTTAGGTACAATTTGAGTACATTTATAGTACACAAATTTGTACTAAAACTGTACTATAATTGTGTTCCAAATGTGCACCTTAGGAATGTTGTACTATTTTTGTACTCGATTTTTTCCAGGGGGTCTGAGCCCACATAGAAGTGCATGGGCTAGACCCACATTGATTTCATTTTCACTTTAGCAATTTCAGTATACTTCAACCCATGCCAAACGCTGATGTGGTATCGAGTCAATTTACCCGGATACTATTTTATGCATGTGGTATGTGAGCTTGGTACATAAATGCTTTCAAGTAAGATTTTAGTATCCAATCCACTTAAATAAATTGCGTTCTCACTGGGCAAGGAAGTGTCCTGATGTAGCATCGAGTGCCACGTTATAGTCCCACGAGAACACTCCCTTAATTCAGTGCTCTCCAGGAGCAGGAATACAAAGCTGGAATCTTCTTTTCAAATTTTGACATTTGTTTCAATTATCAGCAAATTTTCAAGACATGCGGATTATCTGCGTTGTTCTACAAGGAGTTTTCTGTGTTGACATTGATGTTGTTATGGGCCTCCACCATTCTCAGTGTGTCTGCGATGATGCTACGCTTCCATGCTCTCACAGCAAAGCCAACTTCAACCAGATAAGCTACTGCCACAATGATGCCGAGAATCTGTGAAATAATATGATATATATTAAAACAATTTAACAGAACGCGATAACTTAACAAATTGTTTGCATAAACCAAAAGTAAAAAATGAAATTGCTCATCCCCAATAAAAAATTGCATTTTGTCAAAAACGTATTTTGCTTCCAAAAATTGATAAAATCACATACCTGCTTTCCTATACTAATACATAAGGAATTAAATTCAGGATCCCAAATTTAATTCAATAAATGGCCATAATTGAAAAAGCAAACATCTTAAGTCAAATTGTTTTGAGGGCACTAATATCTGTCAAAAACAAACCCAATATAATGCTTAACCAAAAATAATAATAAAAATAAAAAGTCATAGGTGATAGGGGCACTCCATTCTAACACTTTATGCTTGTATCTTGCTTGCTTTGTCGACCCAAGAACATTAATTTGGGGAGCTGTTGGTGTTCCGATAGGTCTACATCATAAAATTGCGATCTAGTTGAGGTGAAATGGTTGTGACGATTCTCTATAATAAGCGTAATAATAATGTAAAGTGCACTGAGATATGTCTTCTGATATATTTGCGCTTATAAGAATTGTGTTATTATTATTACCAAAACATTTTAATCTAAAAATCACGCCAAATTTAGGGGCTGAATATGTTACATTGAAATATTATAAACAAAATCAAAATTTGTAATTAATTTTACACACTGACAAGGTATAGGCAGCTGTGAAATTCAAAATTGCTCATAAAACCAAAACAATTTTAACTTTGACTGAAATTTTAAAATGAAACTTTAATTTCTAAAATAACTTTTTTTTTTTAATCAGACCGTGCTCCTTCAAACAGGTAGTAAAATGTCATATCATTGCATGTATTGTAACTGAAATAAATAAATCTGAGCAAATGTAAGACCATATCTCATCAGTGTTTTTGGCAATGATCAATTCTGTTATCATACAATCCTGGTCTAGACATTTCCTGGTTTATAGAAAGTTTTGAACGCCATGTATATCAAAATAACTGTATAGAAATTTTTGATATTTAATCGCGGGGGAGGGATTGTGGAATTCTATGGTAGACCTGCAGGGTGCATGTGCCTGTCAATAGGCATCCTTTTTATTACATTGTCCTGTCCTCAAAAGCCCATTATTTAACCCTGTTTAGCAGAGTTTTAATCCAATATGACCTCCATTTCGCAGGGTTTTACCCCAATGACCCTACAATTATTTCACCTTTGACCTGAATGGTCTTGTTTTGCAAATTTCCATTCATACATAACTTTATGTATACTAGTACTTAGTACTATAGTTACACATTGAGGTGTATGTGTTACTAAGACTTTTAAGGACCTCAGAAAAAGGTGTTTTAGACAGTCCGCAGGAGTATTGGGCATGTCTGTGTGTGTGTTGGGGGGGGGATGCGTTTGTAAAAGGTGTAAATCAGGGACACACCTGATTCTGCCAAGGGGAAATGTGTACACGCTGCCATGAGACACTGCATGAAAATATAATTCAGCATGAGTCCCTCATAGCATGTTCTAGGGGTCCAGGGTTGCTGGTAATTTGACATTCTTTGTCCGTAGTTGCACATAGCATTAAGCACACACACATGACAGCCTCGGTTGAATGTATCTAGGATAAATATGTCTCTTATAGTAAAATTGTTAATTTTGACAAAATCCAAGTGAAAAAGTGAGATGGTGGTATACTCACATTTAGTAACGTTTCGTTACACAGCTAGTAAGTTCTTCAGACTGTTGACCACCCACTCCGTCTCTTTGTCTGAAGAAGTTACTAGCTAAATAATGAAACGTTACTAAATGTGAGTATGCCACCATCTCACTTTTTCACTTGGATTTGTTAAAATCAACAATTTTACTATGATTCACAACAATCCAGATGAACCTATTCAAAGATTAAATATGTCTATGTTTTGCGGCAATTTCATGTTAGCTGTGCATAGGGGGTATATGGGGTGTGTACAATGTATGTGTAGGGATGTGTGAGAGAGAGAATTTTAACTAAAAAGGAGGGGGCAGCTGTCCTTGATTACAGGCTGACTATCTCCGGAGTTCAAAATTTGTTCTTGATTTGGACAGTGCTGAAATGAAGTAATGCTTTCCTATCCTCCTAGGCCTACATTTATGTGATTACAAAAGATTAAAAAGGGGGAGCAAGGAAATTAGGCCTATACTTACACATCCTATATAGATGAGAACATCGCCTTCCGCATCAGCTATAAGATGAGCAGCTACTACCAGCATAAACAGACAGGCCAGGCAGCAATAAACCACTTCCTATAAGTTACACAATATAAAAAAAAATAGATAAGGGACCGTTCACAAACACTTGGGGGCCTGATGCAAAAAAAAAAAATTATCGTTGAACATTTTCGGGGCCCCCTTTTTGCCCTCAAAAAGTTTTAGAGCTCCCCTTTTTTGCGATAAAAATTAGTGGTCAACCCTTATATAGAAAAGCATGTAAACTTAATTTTAACCAGAAAATTTGTGGTAATTTTTTTCAAGGCCACCCCTTACAAGGGGGAACAATTTGAAGGGCCACCTTTTTGCATCAGCCCCCCTAACAAGTGATTGTGAATGGTCCCTAAGATGATTAATTGTCATTCAGCCAGAAACCATGCTAAAATCTAGAGTGTAATGAAATTGAAAAAAAAATGTCCCTCCCAGAATGTAAAAGACAAAGCAGTGGAAAGAATATTAGGAGGAAATCAAACTGCTTGAGGAAACACTGCTAAGTATGCTTTTACAACTATATTCATCATAGGTTAATCCCCCAGGGAACTTGGGCTAAGCAGATCATCTCCGAGCAAAACAAAATGAGACAAGGGTACTTTTTCACTAAGCGACAAGGACTGCACAGACTGCATTTGTGACCCATCATATCGAAAGGTACCTTAATACCGGCATATTAAATTACGAGATACGGGCCATTGAAGCTGAGCATAGTCGAAAATCACATAGGTCGAATTTCTAATTTCATCAGAAACGTTACCTTTGAAGTGTACTCTATCATATTAATCAGGCTCCAACATCCAAAACATAAGATTAATTTGTTTAAAAACAAGATACAAATCCTTTCTCCATTCAAGTTTTACCAGTACAGAAACTTTAAACTTGATTTTCTCAGAAATAAAGTTTTCTGAATCAGCTTGATGCCTTTTACTAATTTGGAAGTAGCTTTGCAATCGAACATCCAATAACTAAAAGCAAGGTGTCATTTTAAAGCTTAAAATATTATCTTTCAGATGAGACCAAAAAATTTATTTTCATTTTGGGACCTTTAAGGTACCTTTCGATATGATGGGGCACATTTAGGGTACCAATGTCATACACTTTTGGAAAAAAGGGTATATTTTCAATAGTTATGCTGACACTGGTTGGTGTCTATGTATGAATTTCAAAGACACAAAAATTATGTTTAATAATAGGTAAATTAGCTACTATTTTGGATATGTTTTGGTACTTTGTTTGTACTAATCTGATAACCATAAAGTGGGATTTATAACCCTAACCCCAAACTTTTGTTTGGAAACATTAAATTGTGTATTGTTAGGTCGGTGAAAAATGTAGCCTATTTGACTGCATGTCTGTGATGACAAGAGTTCAAAATGGTGTGAAAACAGTGTTCAAAGTTTCAAATTTTAGAAAGATTTTGTTTCTACACCTGTGATGGGTTAACAAATTATTTTTGATGGGTTGAAAGCCACAAGGCCGTATCTGCTCACACACACACACAAGAGCCACAAGGCAGTACTGTATAGCGGAATATTTTCGCGGGGTTATTTTTTTCGCGATTTAACCAGTTCTGGCTATATCAGTGGGTTTTAAATTCGCGTTTTCAAGTTTATACACATTGAGGTCAATGTAAAAGCATTATTTTCGCCGGGTTCAAAATTCGCGGTTGGCTGATTAACCGCGAAAATTAACCCCTCGCGAAAATTTCCCGCTATACAGTATTTGCACGTGCAACAAAGGTGCTAATACCACGTGGAATCTACATGTAGTCCCTTTAAGAGACAAAGTAAATACATTACATCATACATGCATGCTTCACTCACTACTAAATCACAATATATGACAATGATAATATCAAGTTCTAATTAAATTTCTAATAAAAACAGATTTAATATGTTTTACTTTATACAGCTGGTTTTCAATTATAAAATCTAACCATGATCATATTTTGTTGTTACAAGGAAATTACTGTCATTGATGTAAAATTCTACTTCTGAATCATTGTGCACATCATTTTTCATATTTGCTTGTACATAAATTTGTACACAGTACACAGTGAAATTTTGAATCAGAAATTTAAATTCATCAATAAATGGTGCCAAAATAAATGTTAAGTGCTTTGGTCTATGGAAAATACACTTAGCAGAGTGTTCAGTGCTCATGTCAACAAATTGCAAATCATTTGCTGCATGGCTTCTCCCACTCCCCTAGCATGTTCCTCACCATAAAATTAATCCAATTCAGTCAGATGGAGTACTGATTAGTATTAAACACAGTACCAATTGAAATCCTACTCAAATTAGCCACTCCCCACTTAAGTTCATTCCCTGGGGCTAACACCGAACTATAAGAATATAGGGGTATCTTGATCTTGTGCAAGATTAAAAGGTAAACAGAATTGTCTGTAATTGTATGGGTTGGGAGGGTCCATTTCTCTTTCGAAGCGATTAGCCAGTCTCCACATTTTGTTATATTTGATCACCGCACCTCCCTCCCAGGGAATCTGTTATCTTCCCAGAATTAAAGAATGTCAGGGGGGGGGGGGGTCTGAAGGTGACCCTATATGAGACAAAAAGTGAAATGATACCCTATCTGAGACCATAAATCTACCATACTTGTTCGAATGGATACCCTATCCAAGACCATACCTGTTCAAATGAATACCCCATATTAAAAACTTCTAGCCTGAAATGAGCAAAAAATATTTCAACGCTGCTCCATATACACTGCACAAGTTTTGTTTACACAGGCATGCTTACATGAGCACAGCATGTACCGTATTCATGGGTACATATTCTTTGGTGAAACTTGGTACCAATTAGTTGCACTCAGAGAGTTCTTACCATGCATTTGAGGTGATAAACTCAAAATATATCTTTATGTTCATTTTGTTGATGTTTAGTGGTATTAAGGGCAATTTCTTGCTTTGAAAATGGTTGTGTATACTTAGAATTTATCCTATCAGTTTCAAAAATAGCCGCCCATGCCAAATGACTTCGTTAAGGGCCCAGGGCGGTTATTGGAATGAATACGGAACACTAAATTTCATTCCAGCTGATTGTTTTCTGACTTCGATGTAAAGCTAGTCTTCTGAATATTCATGATCCACTCGAAGCAACGGCAATCAAAAAAGGGCAGACAGGCTAATTCGCGGTTACATTTATAGCGACAAGTCCCTTCCAATCCAAATTTATCCTATCAGTTTCAAAAATAGCCACCCATGCCAAATGACTTTGTTAAGGGCCCAGGGCGGTTATTGGAATGAATACGGTACATGTTGAGCTAAATTTCATTCCAGCTGATTGTTTTCTGACTTCGATGTAAAGCTAGTCTTCTGAATATTCATGATCCACTCGAAGCAACGGCAATCAAAAAAGGGCAGACAGGCTAATTCGCGGTTACATTTATAGCGACAAGTCCCTTCAAAATGGCTGAAAATGACCATTTTGCCATTGAAAAACATATTTTGGGGGATACTTTTGGTCAAAAACGTGGGCACTTCTCAATAAGAAAAATTTTTGAAGTAAGATTTTTATGATAAAGTATACTTTAAGGATGACAATACCGAGCAAAGGCATTAACTTTGTATCAAAATAAACTCATAGTGACAGAAGATAGAACAACGACTGCCAAATTAACAGCTGTCTCATCGTGCTTAAGAGGCGTGTAAACTTTACATTGAGCAGATGCACTGGACTTTTCCATATGTTATCTGAGACTGTATGCAAATATGACAAAAAAATTATTACAAGAAATCATAGGTAAAATGTAACTGCACACCATTTGAACCTTTCTAGGTATTTGAAACAATTTTATTGGTAATTCAAGGCACCATTGTCAAACAATTCTTTCTACATGTAAGTTTGATACCCTATCATGGACTTAAAAAAGACAAATTTGATACCCTATGTGAGACTTGCAGGGTACCAGGTCGATTTTGATACCCTATATTGTAGGTCTCACCTTTTTGATTATGCAGGTGGTTACCCGGTCACAATACCCCCGGGTTGGTACCCATTTGAAACCTGGGTGGAGAGGAGCACATGAGGATAAGTATATTGCTCAAGGACACCCACCTGATTCACAAAACTTTCAATGCCCAATGGTAATACAATGTAGTTTGAGACTCACACTGCTATAGGCCATGCAATTCACTGTACAAAAAATAAAGCTCTCATTTTGGAACAGGCACTCACTTCAAACAGTACTCGTTTACACTTGTTTTAGTGCTTGTTTTGGAATTTTAATTAAGTACTAAAGTGAGTGTTAAAATGAGTGGCGTTATGATACCACTTCCAAACAAGTGTAACAAGGCCATGCTATTATATTGGTCTCCCTTGGTTTGAATCCTTACCCCAAGACTCCACGGTATCTTGATTTTGTGTACAATTCCAGTCATATAGAGCACCATGATAGCCCCTGTTGCAAATGCAAAGCAAGCTGCAGCTACTTGGTAATGCCAGAACGCACTGTTCTTTGGATCAGCGGCCACTGTCACAAGGATGAAGGAGATTATGTTACCAATCTGCAGTTCAAAATGAAACAAATTCAAGATTAATTTAATATATTTTTATATTATAGGCTTGCTTTTGGTGTTTATCACAAGTTATCAGTTCAAGTTTGCTCTGCTTATGAATAAATCTTTATACTATCTTTATAAAAATTACATAATTTGGGCATAACACTTAGCTTGGCCAATGTGTTTCTATGGCCTAAAACATTACTAACATGTTTTTTGTCTTTATATATTTATTCCCTGTGCTTAGGTCTGGTGGTTGGAAAAAAGTTACAAAGACTCTGCACCTGACCCCTTCTACTACCTTACACTAATACAAAGCATCAAGCATATCATGTCAATAAAACAGGCAAAATCAAGAAATTAATATCAGATAATAAAGGGAAAAAAGGAGCTGGTGCCATACTCGAGAAACCAAGCACAGGGTTTTAAAATTCCCACCCACCCTAACCCTAACTCAACTTGAGAACAAACTGCAAAGAAGCAAACCAAGCACAGCTTGGGCTGCCTCCAGAGGAGGTTTTCACAATATCCCACGATGCAATGCAACATTGTACAATGTACATGCAAATCCAATTCAACTCCTATACTTTTGTAAAGGTTTCTGACGTTTTTGAAGTGTCAGCAATGTGGGTTAACACTGGGCTGTTTTGAAAAGAAACACATCGCTGGAAAGATATGAATGAGTACTATTCAATGGAATTCTCAAATTTCTAACAGCCCCTTGTCCAGAAAACCATTATTGCCTATTATATCTAAGTGTATCAGAATAATGCATCGCACGTGGGATATTCTGAAAACCTCCTCTGGGCTGCCTCAGACTCTTGAACCAAAACCAACCCACCCAATCTGCCCACCCCTCACAACACAGAACCAAGACAACAAAACTAAACAAACTTTTAGACAAAACAAGATAACAGACACAACTCTTCCATGACAAGGTCATCAAGATCAAAAAGACCCAAGATTGGAGAACAATGAAAAAATAAAATAAAAATAAATAAATAGAAAGAATAAATAAGGGGAAAAGGAGTGACAATAAGAACTAAGATCAAAAGAATATTTCTTGAAGTGTTTATAAAGTTTTCCCTTGTTTTCAGCAATCTTATATTCAGTGATGAATTAACCAGATTTTTGTATGCTTGAAAATTAGGGGCAATTTTTTGAAATTTGCATCTACATGTATGTACATATAAAATTTTAAACATAAAAAAGAAAATTAATGGCATTTTTGTGTTCAGAATCTTCACTATTTAAATCAAACATTTTTTGAAATTTGGAAAATTGAAAAGAATCACAGGTCTGTCTTGTTTTGGTTAAACTATATCCCACAAGGGAAAATTTTTTCACAGTCACAAAATAAATGAACAAGGGTCTCCTCTGAATTATTACAGAAGTGGTAAATTATATGGGCGGGTAAAATCATCCATATATTAAAGGAGCCTGGTCCGATTGCCTCAACATTTTTTCAAACTTTTTGAGATTTTGGTACCAAAATGTTGCTCATATTTTTCTCACAAGCCATGTGAAATTTCACGGCTGATTTATGTTCGATTTTGGAGATATAATTGAAAATGTGTCTTATTATGGTACCGTAACCATAATTAATTTTACATGGTGAGGCGAAAAAAAATTAATTGTTGTGTTGCCCTCAAGTGGGATTTCTTAAAAATTGATTAGGTCGGTCAGAATTTTTTTTTTATTATTTTTTTTTAAAGTACCTACAGTACCAAATTTGGGTGCATTTTCCACTATTTTCATAATATTTTCTCAAAAAAACACCCAATTTGAGCAAAATTGGGTGCTTTCCCGACTCTAGTATTTTTTTAAAATTTTTGACAGGCGGCGGCGGACACGATTTATAGAAGATACTAGATTTAGGGATGAGTGATTTCCAAAACGTAAATTTAGGGAACGATTTACATGTATTTGAATTGGCACGGGCCAAGTACAAGAAGTAATAAAATATTAACAAAGTCATCTTTTCACCTTTTCTTCAAAAATTACAAAAGTGTTCTTATAGAAATAAGAATAATTATTCAATTTCAAATTCGCTGGGGTTCACGCGTGAACCCCACTTTTTATAGATGTTATCATATTTTTTACCGATTAGGAAAATAATTTTAGTGATCATATGCATCTGAACCCAACGGCTACGCCAGAGGTCAACGTCGGCCCGTGACCTCTGCGCCCGGTTGGCTGCAAACCCATTTTGCTCTTAATTATCTCTTCAAACTCTTTCCAAATAGCCCATATATTTTGTAAAATAATATCATTTACCTTAATATAACAGTAATTAACAGAATTTCCCCAAATTTGATTTCCAATTCCTAATAATTTCGTCTTGCGCAATATAAGATTAATAAGGTGTTTAAATTCTCATAATATGTAACGACTGGCTTGGTGGGTTAGTGGGTTAGCCGCTGCTTCACACCGCAGGATCACAGGTTCGATTCCTGCACAAGTACCTATTTTTTCTTTTTTTCTTCTTTCTTTTCTTTTTATATCAATTAGATCCAATCATTTTCTTTGAGTTGTCACTCTTTATGAAACAATTCTCCTTTTTTTTCTTTTTTTAAAAATTAAAATAAGAAATGAGCTACTGATACGATTTGCTAATTTACGGTGATAACTTATTGGCCACGATATACCGCCCGGCAACCCAGTAACAGTTGCCACGACCACCCTCCTCTGATTTTTGAATAAGGACGGTCGCTGAGGGCAACATAACAATTTATTTTTTTTGGCCTAACGTATAGGCGGCTCTGAAATACAAATTTCCCATAAAATCAAAACAGTTTGACCGATTAAGCTGAAATTTGAAACTTAGACCGCTTGAGTGGTCATCTTTCATATGACATTGAAAACTAAAATTTGAAAAATCGGACCAAGCTCCTTTAAGTTTTATTAAAACTTTTTGATATTTTAAAAATCTCGCTACTGTGTTGTAACTCTGTTGGGGCCCGCCCGACAATAATTAGAAAATGACACATTTTCTCACTTTCCTCAAAAATGCAACATTTGAAAGAATGGTTTGGGGATTGAAACATATAGTGACCATAGTCCATACCGGGTAAGCAGGTTCTTTTTACTAGCTAAAAAACTCAATTTTGATAGGGGTGACTTTTGTCCTTGAGCATGAAAAGTGGATCATGAATTGCCCCTTTAGTTTTAATTACATGATGATGATATAAACTAAGCTTACCAATTCAACTAATTCCAACACTCCTTCTGGCAAAGTGAGGTATTTCAGTCCAGTCGGAATATCTTCCAACGCAGCAATGGATGGGAGGGTAACACCTTTTTTGTCTGCCATTTTTAGGTTTTCAAGAGAATGAGAAATAATCAAACACGATTTTCCAGTACACGCCTTTTGAGCCGATCACACATGTAATTGATCTATCTGATTTCCAGGTCCTGTTGATATCGTAATGTTTATTTTGATAAATATCTTTAGTTTTGCCAGATATTAAGCATTTCATACCGCCCATTTACAATAATGTATGCGTGTGAAATTGTGATTGAAGTCACCCAATTGGCAATTGGGCGAAAAATTATGTATACCTTCTCCCAGGTAGTGGCCAAAAGTGGACTACTTCTGGCTGATGTCAAAAAATAATCACAAGTCGTGCGCAACACGCAATTTGGTAGCGATTTCATGTGTAAGTCCCAAGTATGCAAATGAGGTTTGTCATGATTATTCATTAGTTTGTATGAATATTTATTAATTGACAATGAATATTCATTACTTTGATTGTTATTATTACTTATTATTA
>JXSR01S002750.1:43095-54696 GCA_000969725.1 Ophiothrix spiculata | reverse complement strand
ATTTTTGATTTTATCTTATTTTTTTGAAAACTTGCCGAAAATAGGCCAAAAATTGCCATTTTGGTGGCAGCGGTGGGATTTTTTGCATTTTTTGACACATTTTTGGCATTTTTTCAAAAATTAAGATAAAAATCAAACATTTGAGAAAAACCATTCCTAAACATTTCTTTCTAAATTCAAAAAAGCAAAACAAATTCACGAATGCAAATTTTAGTTATACAGCTTTCCAGAAATTTTGGGCCTAAAAATCTAAAGTTGGGAGATAGACGAACTGACCATGGGTACAAGGATATAAGGCTATTACATATCAAATAAAGGAAAGGAGAAATGCGTATTTCTCCTTTCCTTTATCCAAAAAATATGGTTTTTGGCATTTTTTTGCCAAAATTGACATTTTTGGGCAAAACTGATATCATCATCATTTTCAGGGTAAAATTAAAAATCCACTTCAAAAAATGTATACTTTTATATAATTTATGCAATTAGTTTGAAACGGTTTATACCATTTGAAGGTCTACCCCAGCCTTAACATGCATATCCCATGAAGGAGAATTTCTATCCTATCTGATCTGAGAGCATAATATCTGTTCGAATGGATGCACTCTAAAAAATACCGTTTTTTGACGGGAGACTGTTGTAAAAATAATTACGCATAGGCCTATTTCAATGTAATTTTTACAGCGCAGTTAAAGGTAACTTTTATTGGAAAACCATGAAAATAGACGTTTTACTGGGAAATTACCGTAAAATTTACGGTAAACCGTTACCGCAAAACTAAAATAACGGTAAATTGTTGGTAAATAGAATTGCCAGGTATTTTACCGTAATTTTACGGTTTACTGTAAATTTTTATGGCACTTCCCAGTAAAATGTCTAGTTTAATGATATTTACGGTATTTTCAAGTAAAAATTACCTTTAACCGTAAAAATTACATCGGAATATGCGTAATGAAACCGTAAAAATAATAAAAAAAACCCGGCATTTTTTTAGAGTGTACCCCAGGGTCGTCGGAACCGTGTGGGCCATGTGGGCTTTGGCCGCACCACTTTTCAGCCAGAAAAATAAAAATAAAAAAATGTAATTGATGCATTTTATTATTATCCCTGCATAAATAACCACAACACAGCACTGTACAAAGTCGTTTTTAGTAACTTTTGTCTTCTTGGGCTTAGTTGTTTCCTTATGTTTGATATCTAAAGGGCCACAGGCCGCACCACTTTTATTTTCCTTCCGACGCCCCTGGTGTACCCTATCCGCGACCGAATGCTCTAATCATCTAGCGGGGGCCCGCGTGAGGCTAGTACTTTTAAGTATTAAAAATTTACCAAGTTCACACAAAATTTACACGGAATCAGACATCGGCGTCGCTATGGGGGCGGCCGCCCCATTTTTGACAAAAAATGCAATATTTTTGACCCAAATTTGTAAAAAAAAATAAATTTTATGTATTTACATTTTGAAAAGACGTTTCCTTATGTAAAAAGTGGCCCTGATTTCAAAAACAGCATTTTCATTTACCTAAAATCAATTATTTTTGGCAAAAAGTGCCATTTTTGACCAAAAATGTATTTTTTGACCCAAATTTGTAAATAATAATAATTTTATGTATTTACATTTTCAAAAGACGTTTCCTTAAAAAGTAATCCTGATTTCAAAAATATAGTACTTTCATTAACCTACGATCAATAATTTTGGCGAAAAGTGTCATTTTTTGGCATGGCATTATAACAGCCTTTATACATTAAATTTAACAGTGTCAAAACATACCCATTTTTTTAACATTTTATTGTCTGAACTGACACCATTTATAAAGTCTAAAATGGCCTCAAAAATTGGTAAAGTAGCATTGCATTAAAACTATATCAAACATTCAAATATGCGGTGCCCCCCCCTCCCCAATTTGACAATGTACAAAAAAGGTCCACAAAAAGTCCCTACATGTCCACCAAAAGAACACCCAACTTGCACCAAAATACGTAAATGTAGGTCGTTTTTAATACAATAATGCACACAATGCTTGCAAAAGTGCTAAAACCTTTTTTTTTTGCTAAAATTAGTTTAGGGTCGACCAAAACGAAAATGTTTCCTCAAAAAGGTCCACTTTTTGAAAATCGCACCCCCGTTGAAAAAATCCTGGCTACAATAAGGTCCAAATGGTCGCCAAAATATTTATATCTAAACAAATTCAATGCAAAATGACAACCTATTTTTACAGCAAATGTAAAGCAAATTTTGGACCTTATTATGAGCGTCAATTTGGATTTTAAACATGTTTGCAACATAATAAAAAGAGAAAATTTGGTTTTATTTCCACGCTAACACATTTTGAGCACCAACAATGTTTTTTTGGCTTCCATTTCGGACATTATTTTGAGCACATTTTTTATTTGGAGGATTGTCTGTTGTTACCCTTTTAGCCATGGTTGATGCTTATTCTTTTGCCCTGGCACAGAAAATGACCTGGGTGAAACATTTATTTGATAATGTCTGGAAAATAATTGAACTTTCATCTGTTAATCTATATGGGGACATGTTGTGGAAGTCTTATGCTCCTGAATGAATTTTAAATTCTTTATTTAGTAGTCAACTATAGCTGATTCTATAAGAACTTGGTATATTTTTCGTGAAAATGCCGTTAAAGAAATTTATAATTGTAGCTTTTCTGATTTGGGACCCTGTCAATGCATTTGGTATAATAGAAATATTAGGTCCAAATCTAAACAATATTTTTTTTATGAAGATTGGTTTGATAAAGGGATTATTTATATCAATGACCTGCTTGATCCTCCTCTTTCAGATCCAAAATTGTTTGAAGATCTAAACTTTACTCTACTTGCTCCGTGGTCGGACAATCACGTAAAGCCGTGGGTCCCCTGTACGAATAGACTCCTTCATGGGTATGCATGTTATCATGCAAGTAGGCCTACTTGTAATCGTTGATTGATCAATTGATTGATTGTCCTAGATTTTGACATTGCTTCTAAGGACAGGAGGAAGTACAATTTCCTTATGCGAAATATTCCTTGTCATTTTTTTCAGGATCGGATGCCTCAAATGGCCTTGATATGTTTGATCGTGTTTTTTAACACTCTCATTTCCACCCAGAAGGTTCCTCGTTATTCTATTATTCGTGTTAGTCATATTCCAGATAAACGTATCGCCTTCTGGGAAAATTTAGCTGATGATCCTGAAGAACTTGACTGGGGTAAAATTCATTTAATTAATTTTAAATGTTCTATTGATACTAGGCTAAGATCCTTTTATTTCAAAATTGTTCATAAGGCAATTGCCTTCAACGATTTTTTTATTTAAAATTAAACGTAAAGACTCCCCTGATTGTAGTTTTTGTAATAAGTTTCCCGAAACAATTGTTCATTTCTTTTGTGACTGTGAAATTGTTAAGTCCCTGTGGAAAGATTTGATAAAACTTATTAGAAATAAGCATGACATTGATTTTACTATTTCTCCCTTTGAAAAAATCTTTGGTATTCAGGATGACAAGTTTATTACGTATCTTGTTTTGTGCTTGAAATATTATATATATCTTTGTAAATTTCAAAACAAAATCCCTAATTTTACTCATTTCATTAAATTCTTGAAAAATAACAGAGATACTGAATATCATATTGCCAAAAAACATGAAAAGTTGACTAACCATTTCAAAAAGTGGAGATTTGATTTGGAAATATTTCGCTCCTTTTTAACCATTATTTGATGTAATATTGTTGGTCCCCGGTCTTGTATTTATCATTTTACAACATTGTGGCTGCTATTTAGTATTTTGATATTGTTGTTACATTTTCTACAAGTATGTAGTTCTTTGCATATATTATGATAATGTGAGATTTTATGTATTTTTTAATGATTCTGTTGTTTGTTTAAAAAAAAATCATAATAAATCACCTCAACACCGATGCGTGTGTTTTGGCGCAAAGAAAAAAAAATGCATATTCTAAGGTAGGTCAATCAAAATACTATTTTTTTGAAATCAGAATCACTTTTTACACAAGGAAACACGTTTTGGAAATGTAAATAGGCCTACATAAAATTTATTTTTTAAAACAAATTTGGGTCAAAAAATGATATTTGTCAACAAATGTCAAATATCTCCCAAATGGCGTCAACAAGACTGCTATTTTTGCCATTAGCGCACAGTACCCTCCTCCCAAATTGTGTTGCTATGTCACATGATCTGGTCTAAAATGGAAGCCAAAATGCTTTCTTGTCGTTCGAAACTGGGTTAAAAGTGGCATTGGAACAGCATCAGCATTTAAAACATTAGATATTCAAAATAACCAGGAGAAAAGAAGGCATTTGCAAACCTATTCTTGTTTTTTTAATGTTTCAAACTCAAAATGGTCCCCACAATACACTCTCAGAAAAAAAAAAGGTGCTTTGACTGAGTACCCTTTTTGTCCCCTATAGTCTGACAAGAACCTTTCAAAAATGTATGTAGGCCAACAAGGCCTAATTTGCTTTCAGCCCGTCTTCACATAATCTGCAAATGTACGAGAAGCACCTGAATAAAAGGGGTCAAACACTTGAAATTGAGGTCTCAATTCGTGAAGTTGTTAATTTGGGGGTTCATAAAAATTAAAATAACAACGAGGTATCAGATGAAAGGTTTAAAAAGGTACCAAATTCGGATCACAAGTCTCAATAATATTAACAATAACATTGTTGTTTTAAAAACCAGTAGGCCTAGGCCAATGATTGTGGTTAAATACAGCCTCAGATCTACGCACTTCATTACAGAGTCGACGGGATGTTTGGAATGGGATAAGGGCTTATGGGCATTTATTAAATTTTGGGGTCTGGGGATTTTTTTCTTTAATTTTCTTTGTTTTTTTCTGCATTTGATAAAGTTTTGTAGCTTTCTGTGCTCGCAAGTACTCGTCATCTGACGTCACTTCGGAAATCCAACCTGCTAATCGATCCCACAATTCCATGCGGTGGCTCAGGAAATTTTGCCGTAATGTCTGAGCACTTCCAGTGTGGAGGTCTGAAACCTCTGCTCGATTTGACGGGCCATTTACGGTCAAATGCCGCCCACCCCGAGCCAGATACGGGAGCTGCTGCTCAAGTCAACAGACAAGGATGCAAATGTAAGGCAAAATTTCGTCAAGTTTGGTAACTTCGTGTGTTTTATGATCCATTTATATATCCATGTGTGGTCATCACCATGATAAAGATTCACCATTGCCATGCGTATACAAAAACCTATACAAAATGGCCGACTTTTGCGATTGGTACCAGATTTTCCGACTGAAATTTCCGCCTTATTTCCACTTGGCAAATGGAGACATATAGCCAGAAAGAATCCTCGATATCTCAAGACCATTTTAGAACCAAAAAGGCAGATTTTCTGAGCAGGTTTGTTGGTGAATTCTCGACGTTTTCATTTGTTATTACTTGGTTCTGAAAACGTAAGTTCCATGTCTCCAGTGAGCTCGCCGGCCGCAGACTGAGCTGTTGACCGTATGAGGGCCTATGAGCGACGGGCTTGAACGCATGCGTAGTAGCGTATCTAGCAGGAAACCTGTGTTGAGTTCTTGTTTTGTGCATTGATATCGGCAGAAAGGCGGCTATGGCGACTATGTATGGTGAGATATACTAGGCGAGCCATCCATTACAGTTACACAGATCAGACACCGCCTAGAAATTACTGAAATTTGTCACATTGTAGACCAATATTTAGTCCAATTTTTGGCCCTGGTGGATCTTGAACATGTAATCTGTTTAGTGGGATAGTTGATTTTTTTGACATGTGAATTGTATTGGGATTTATTTGTGATTTCTTTTGGTTGTATATTTTGTGTTGTGTTAAATTTGTATTGTGAATGTACATGTACTGGTTTCCATATAAATTCAATGGTGTGTTAGCACGGCCTTGAATCCAATATAACATCCGGGGACTTCTGCCAATTGATTGTAAATGTAGTCTGTACTGCTGAGCTATTTCACTTGAGTCTTGCTGCTGTGGCACATGGCAGACCTTCGCAAACCATGTGATTTGCTTTTAAATAAGAGACCTGATTTCACATTGAACTCTAATTCTGAATCTTATTTATAGCTATCATAATTTGAAGTTGAAAAGCTTGCGGGCCTTCAACATTTAATGTCTTTTATTTTTAACTGAACTGCAGTGTAGACAAAAAAGCATTTCCATTGATAGAACTATTTGAGGCCGAATCTTAAAATTGAATGGATCAAATTTCAAAGGGGAGCCCTTTTCCTTGAAAACTACATTTTCAAGAATGCATGAATGTGTACTTTGATTTGCTCAAAAAAAAAAAAAAAAAAAAAAAACAGTGACCAACCAATCAAAATAAAGCTAGCTTTGTTCACTTTTTAAATAAAAGAAAATTATATAAAAATACCCAACTTCAAAAGTTCAGGATTCTTCCTAAAATAAAAAGTTCTGAAAAGTGCTGTGTTGTTTAATGCATAATGGTCTCATATTCAATCTCATTGAGGGGCCAAGCAGGGAAAGACAATTTTACAGGGTGGGAGGTACCAATATATTCAAAGAGAATCCCACCGCTGCCATCTTGCATCAACTAATTTGTTTTTCAACCAGTCTGCCATCTATACTCAAACTTTAGTTCTGCGCTCCCATTTCCCTGTATTACAAAGATCCTTTCAGGCTTTCCTGATTTTACAGCTTGTTTTACCAAAATGACTCCCAACGCTGCCATCTGAACACTTCAACATAAACTGTTTTGTGCTGTCAGTCTGCCATTTAGGCCTATATCTTAAAACATTTGAACTATTTTCAAAATGAATGTGCTTCTCCGATATACTACTTAAAGTAATTAATAATGACCCCGTACTAGGCCTGGGACTAAAACCCGGGCACCTGCCCGTCATGGTCTTACACAGGTATAAAATTTGCTGACCGATTACCCGAACTGGACAATAATTTTTGGAAAAAAATTGTGTTCAAAAATATTATGATAAAATCATCATGTGATCGAAGTTAACATGATAAATCACAACCACTATCTGCAAAAATCCAAAAGCGATTTAATGTGCATTAATCCACCCTGTCGTACAGCTATCTGTGAAATCGACATGGAGTGTAAATGATTACGAGTTCAGTTGATTGCAAATTGCGTAGTAACTGGGCCTATTTCTTAAAATCAATGTCCTAAAATAAGCTCAAAATGTTTAGCCATTGTTAGTTGCAGAAACATTTATTTTTAATATGGAACATAAAATGCTCAATTATCATAACGGTCAAGTACCTGGGTACCCAATCAGAAAATAAGTTGGGAACCCGGGTAGTAAATTATCTGGAAAATCTCAGGCCTTAGCCTATCCTGTACCAATATTCAAAGTGACTCCCACCGCTGCCATCTGAACTCGTCAACTGATATGTTCTGCTATAGGTCTAATCAAAATTTTATCTTGCACCCCTATTTTCCCCATATTATTTTAGAAATGTTTTTTAATACAGCTTGTTCCAATATTCAAAGCGACTCCCCACCTGAAGTCTTCCACTTAAACTGATACTGTTGTGCTGCAAAGTCTCTGGAGCAGGCTCTGGAGTGGAGGCTGCAGCCATTCATACTCAATGTGAATCCTATATATTATTCCCATTTTCCCATTTTTTCAATACATGAATTATTTTTGTCTGGTAAGTAGTCCGCACCAATATTCAAAGTGATCCCACCGTTGCCACTATAACTCGTCAACTTGAACTGATACTATGTTGTGCTGTCAGCAACCATCCATACTCAAAATGAATCCTGTACATGTACTCGAAGTTCCCCCAAATCTAAATCAAAATGAATCGTACATCCTCTCCTGATCAGTGATATGACAGCATATGGTCACAAGTCAGAAACTGGTCCACCCAATATGGTGGAGCTGTTTCACGGTTCCCTTTTTTAAAGTATGTTTTATGTTTTCTTTAATACTTCCACTTAGTCTAAGACAGAAAATGAGGTATCAACTTCTTCCTTGTTCTTTCTTCTTTAAAATAAAAAAAAATCCCATGCTTTGGGGATTTTTGAAGAGTAACAGTTGGTCAGGGGTGGAGCGGCGTTGAGGAGCCGGCGTTGAGGAGCCCCATAGAGTTACACACAAAATTGTGGGAAAATGCACAAATTTGGAGCTTCATAACTTCATAACTAAGCATGCTAGAGAGCTCAAATTTCATACAAACAAAGATAAACATATACTCCATTCATTTAAACAAGTACTTTGATGTAAACATATAATTAAAAATAATTAAAATGATTAATTTAATATGTTAATTAACCACAATTATTTTAGCGAATGTGCTACATTCCTTTCATTTGCGCATGAACAAAAGTCTAAATAAATAACTGCGCATTTGTGTAAATTTCCACGTCTAAAAGACGCAAAAATCTCCTATAGCTTTACATGGAGAAAAATTGCTTATGAATAATTAAGTAGGTTCAGTTCTATGGGGAATTTACGTGGGGTTTTGAGACGGTTTAGAAAATTATAAATTCCAGTGGTTACGGAAGGTCAAAAATCGCAAGAGGGGTTGATTAATCAATGTTAGATAAATATAGCATGTACACAAACAGGATTTTAGCGAAAATATTGGATAATTTGATATAAACAATGCTATTTTGTCTGATGTAACAGGTGCGCAAAGACTTTTGACCGGGAGTGTATGTTCTGAATCAACATTAGTTTTATTGCCATTATGACAAAATTGATATAATCTGCCAAATCCCCACCCCCTTTCGGGATGAGCCATCACAAATATTATTGCCATTACGACATGTTATCAGAAATATTTATGGAAATACCTGTACATGTACCTATGTACTTTTAATTATTATAACTCATGATGACAATGAAGAGAAGAGATCAACGTCGGCCCATTAGCCTTTTCGGTATTTCCAATCTCTTATACAGAAACTCAAATATCGCTAATTTGTTCCATTGAAATACATTGCGTTTTTGTCAAAATTGGCCAACTTTAGAAGCTCACTGTGGTTGTAATCGGAGTACAATTAAGGTTTTAGACACATACCCATAAGGAGATGAATGTTCCTAACACTATTTTATCACAGGTTTCCTTATTGTACTCCTACTAAACACACAATGGTCATCCGAAGATACCTATTTTTCGCTATCTGGATAACGCTACCGCGCGAAGTGTACAATAATTTATCAGTAGCTCATGACTTATTTTATTGAAAAAAAGAGGATAAAATGAAAAAAAAAAAGAAAATTGTATCATAGAGAGTGATAAGTCAAAGAAAATGATTGGATATAATTGAAATAAAAAGAAAAGAAATGAATAAAAAAAGATGTAAAATGTAGACCAAAGCAAGAATCGAACCCGTGACCCCTGCCACGTGAAGCGAGAATTCTACCATTACACCACGGGTTTTCTCTGAATACTATGAGGAATTTTAAATAGTTATAGAAATGTGTATTGCGCAAGGCGAAATATACACACATTTGGAGATTAAAATTGGGGAAATTCTGTTAATTTCTGTTATATTTATTTAAATTATATTATTTAACAAAATATATGGGCTATTTAGGAAGAGTTTGATGAAAAAAATGAGAGAAAAATGGGTATGCAAATCGGGCGCAGAGGTTCATGGGCCAACGTTGATCTCTTCTCTTATGACAATGCATCAGGCCAGGATTTTTTCAGGGGGGAGGGTGCGGATATTTAAAAAGTGGACCTTTTGGAGGAAAAATGTTTGTTTTTGCCGACCCTAAACTAATTTTAGTGGTTTACAAGGACAAGGAAAAAAAAAGGGTTTTAGCAGTTTTCAAGCATTTTGTGTCTAGAATTTGATATAAAAATGACCCATTTTACGTGTTTTGGTGCTTGAGTGTTCTTTTGGTGGACATTTAGGGAATTTTTGTTGACCTTTTTTGTACATTGTGGGATGCGACGCCCCAGGCCCCCACCGCACCCCCTGGCTACAGGCTTGCAATGCATACATGCTTCTCAGCATGGAATTCATGGACTCTTTCATTATTTCTGAGGATGGCTCTCAGGAACTGAACTGAAAGGTTTGTGTTTATTTTGAACATATAAAATAGTGTTTGTCAAATTTTATCACAAAATGTATCAACAGAGTTAGAGTGAGTTCTGAGTTTTGTTGTATTTTGTCTATGATTTGGGCCTAGGGTTAGGCTAGCCTTGCTTGAAGCCTACCCATGTCTGTATAGTAAATTTTGTGTGAAGCACCTGATGTACTGACCTGTAAATTATGTTTTGTTACTGTTAGTTTAAATTGAAAATTTGTGTTTTATCAGAGTTGCTGCTGTTTATTTTTTTGCAGGTGGTTGATATGGGCAACGTGGTTAAGGCTATTACCCAACTGGAAAGCATCCATGTCACAAGGGAGGCTTTAGAGGTAAGGGATCTTGGGTGGGGTGGGACTGGCAAGGCGCAGGCAGTTACATTGGGCTGTACATGGTTGGTATGGGCATCATAAAAGGCTATTACTCAGCTGGAAAGCATCCATGTCACAAAGGAGGTTTTAGAGGTAAGGGATCTTGGGTGGTTGGGACTTGGGGGGCAGTTATATTGGGCTGTGATGGTTGATATGGGCATCGTGGTTAAGGCTATTACCTAACTGGAAAGCATCCATGTCACAAGGGAGGTTTTAGAGGTAAGGGATCTTGGGTGGGGTGGGACTGGGCAGGCACTTAAATTGGGCTGGAGGTGGTTAATATGGGCACCGTGGTTAAGGCTATTATCCAACTGGAAAGCATCCATGTCCAGGGCTAGAAATTCGGCGAGAATCAGAGAATCGATTCTCGCAATGATTCTCGTAGCATCCAGATATGAGAATCATTTTCTCCATTGAAACCTGTAGTAATTGTATCTCTTTCAATCAATTTGATTCTCGCAAACCGGAACGAAATTCTCTACCCCTGCATGTCAGAAGGGAGGCTTTAGAGGCAAGGGATCTTGGGTGGGGTGGGACTGGAGAGACACTTGTATTGGGCTGTAGGTGGTTGACATGGGCATCGTGGTTAAGGGTATTACCCAACTGGAAAGCATCCATATCACAAGGGAGGCTTTAGAGGTAAGGAATCGTGGGTGGGGTGGGACTGGGCAGGCACTTATATTGGGCTGTAGGTGGTTGATATGGGCATCATGGATAAGGTTATTACCAGGATTCGACTTTACCGTCGGTCCCGACCGACAGAATTTTGGAAGGACCGACCAGTTCAGCAAGGAGATAGTCCTTCGGTCCGTTCTTTTTTTTTTAGGCTGTCACTGATTTTGGAAATAAAAATCCTCCTGAATGACCTGAAAAATTTAGTGAAGGACCTGTGGATTTTGAGACTTGCTAGTCCTTCTGTCCTGTGGATTTAAAAGTATAAAGGCAACCCCTGTATTACCCAACTGGAAAGCATCCATGTCACAAGGGAGGCTTTAGAGGCAAGGGATCTTGGTTGGGGTGGGACTGGGCAGGCACTTATATTGGGCTGTAGGTGGTTGATATCCATAGGCAACATGGTTTAAACTATTATTCAGCTTGGAAGTCATCCATGTCACAAGGGAGTTCAGGTAAGCAATATTAGTTGGGGGATGGGAGTGGAAGCAATATATTGGGCTGTGGGTGGCTTATATGGGC
>JXSR01S002750.1:7578-20878 GCA_000969725.1 Ophiothrix spiculata | reverse complement strand
TCATTTTTAGACCTGCTACAGGAAGGAAACAGAGTTGTTTCCTTTTTTGGCCTAAATTGTACAATCATGCTCAAACACTGTCCTATAGTGAGAGAAAAAGCTATGTTTGACTGTTTTATACGAGTGACAATGATGACACAATAAATAGGCGGGCCTATTCATATCATGCGTAGCCAAACAGGGTACAACTGCAGCAGCATACGCAGCCAGCGTCAGTATTTTATATGTGTTGCTTGCAACCAGGGGGACTTATGAGTTATACTGGTGTACACATGCATGAACAAAAAAAAACACCAAAAAAGGGGTAATTTTTCCCGTACCAACACGGAAAGCACTGCTCGTGTTTAGGGGTCTATAAAAACACTGATTTTCAACAAAATGGGGTATTTTTTCAATACAAAATCATCACAAAAAAAGGACATTTTTCAAAACCTGAAGAAAAATTCAACTTTTTAGGGGGTTAATGTTTTAGTAAAATTGTACATAAATCCTTGTTATGGGGTATTTCTTCAAGGCAAGCAAAAACTTATTTAGGGGTAATTTGTAAACCTTTGTTCATACAGTACATGTGTACATCAATATACCATAGTGGCCAACCCCGGGGGGGGTACTTAGTACAAAAGTGGTTATGGGGACGTGCCGCAAATTCGGGTAGCAAAATCAGGCTCTCTGGTATTTCAATCGGTCCTTTTTCTTCCCAAAATGTGGTATTTTGATGGGTCACTTTTCAAAATTTTCCAAAATTTGCGCCAAATGGCGCAAATTTTGACATTTTGTGCCAAAACAGCGCAAATTTGGGCGAAAAAACGCAATTTTTGATCAAACTTGACTCAAAATTTGGAGGATTAGGTATATGGATGGGTCCCTTTTTCTTGAAAATTGGTATTTGGATGGGTGGCTTTTCAAATTTCCCTGCGGCACGTCCCTACCCAAACCAAACTTGAGTACCCCCCCCGGGTGGCCAACGCCCCCTCATCAGCCAATGCGCCCCCCCCCTCCTCCCCGGGCTTGGGCATCTGTATTTACATCACAAATGTGATGGGATGATGTCACTCATGGGTTATACACTACTAAATAACTATCGGGAACCGAGCCATGGCCAAAATGGGAACTATTTGCACACGGGGCATCCAGAGAACCTACTCTAAAAAGCTTAAAATTGAGCTATGATGTGTAATTAAATATGAAGATTTCATATCGCATCGTTAGATTTGAGGGTCTTCTTTTATTTTCTGACATTTGATTTAGAAAATAGTCACAAATTACTCCGCTAGAGTGATTCGCCGAATATTGGCCTGATTCCAGTGTTTTGCCAATTCATATTGGGAAAGCAGGGCGGTAATGACAATATTACGTTCAGCGTTTCTAAAAGTGAAAATTTTCCAGGTAATACTATGCTGAAATTTTGAATATTTGTAGAATACATATTGTACTTTCACCCAATAATGTCCGTTTATTCATCTAAGAATATTCTAAATATGAGAAAAACAGCCTAAAAAATGACAATTTTATCATGTAAAAGTATAGAGAAAGGCATTTAGTAGTGTTTAACCTAAAATTCCAGCCTTTTCTTTAAAACTTGAACATGTTCTGAACATATTCTTTTGTTTTCTATGTGATGGCTCACCCCGTAAACAGAACACTTTTCAAGAACTGAGTGGTAAAACTAAGCAGCCAAAAATTGAAGAAAATAATAAGAATTTCCAGCAGATTTGGTGTCATTTGAAAGCTTAGAAAATGCTGTAACGTACAGATGATATGATAAAATCGAAAATGATATCATCTGCAAAGTTCACCCTTTCAGGGTGAGGTATCACTATTTGACCAAATTCTGATATCCGGGTCACTTTAAAACACTTGAAGTTCCTGACCTTGATTTAACACCGCAGAATTTCTATAGATGTAATATCATATAAATTTATTATAAACACTAGTACTATGAAGTCATTTACAACTATTTTAGTTAAAATCCATAATATTTGGGAGCCTGCATCTGATGATACAGGCTTGGTACAATAGACACTTCACTGACAATAATAGCACAGAGATGACACTAAGCTCAAAACAAGGCGCCAATCATAGCGTAGTATGTAGACAAAAACGATTAGACTGCTCAAAAGAATTATCACTAAATAATCAATAAATGTGTTATTAACAGATTTCATGCTAGACTAATTTAATGGTGTCTTATATCCGGCTAACATGAAGGATGAACAAAAGACAAGGACGCATTTTGAAGAATACTGCACAGCTTGTACCGAATTAAATGTAATACACATCAAGGGCGATGTCAGGATTTATTTGAGTAGGATTATTCATAATGCGTCCTCGTTTTTATAACTGGAGCCACTTATCACACGATCAGCCAAGAAATGTTAACCAGTGACTATTGAGAAATGGTAATCAAATGAGCCATTAAATATATGGGGATCAAGTGTCAGGAGCCTGATAATAGTCCTTCAATCGGGCTCACCTGTTGTGTTTACTATCAAGTGAGCCATGGATGTCTTGCCTGCCGGCTTGGCTGACAGTGACTCATGTATCTTTTGTTTTCTATGTGATGGCTCACCCCGTAAACAGAACACTTTTCAAGAAACTGGTAAAACTAGGCAGCAAAAAATAAAGAAAATAATAAGAATTTCCAGGTGATTTGGTGTTATAAAAATTGATCAATTTCAACAAGGTGTCATTAGAAAATGCTGTAACAGATGATTGATGATAAAATCGAAATTGATATCACCTGCAAAGTCCCCTTTTCAGGGTTTGGCATCACTGTTTGACCAAATTCTGATATCTGGGTCACTTAAAACACTTGAGGTTCCTGACCTTGATTTAACACCGCAGAATTTCTATAGATGTAATATAATATAGATTTATATTATAATTAAATACTTTCATCGTTGTATAAATATAATTCATAATTTTTGGGAGCCCGCATTTTATGATGTAGGCTTAGTACATGTTTATATAGACGCTTCACTGACAATAGTTCTTCAATCGGGCTCACCTGTTGTGTTTACTATCAAGTGAGCCATGGATGTCTTGCCTGCCGGCTCGGCTGACAGTGACTCTATTGCTGACACTGTGACGAATTCACAACAAAGGGTGACGAATGTAAATCTTGGATGCAAAGCAAAGACAGCAAGACTGTTATCTACAGCAGCCTAGGTGGCTATCGAATTAGTCAACGCTAAGTGACGGTAACACACAATTACCTCCTGGAAATTAAATTTGCAATCCGCAGCTTTACGTCACTTGCCGTTACCTCTTATGGTGCATTCAGAGTCCAACGATTTCATAGCGCGCACCACGTCTGTCGATACACAGTCTTTACACACGCTACGCATATTGCGCTATGACTTTTGAAGACTGCGTATCGGTAGACGTCGAGCGATGTTGCAGTGATGGAATTGCTGGACTCTGAACGTACCATTATTCAAAATAGTGTGAGCATGTCTTTATGCTCTCACTGTGAGATAGCCTGCTGCTCACATACAGTGTGTCCCAGAATAAATCTTACTATCTTTGCGTGCAATTAACAGGGGTTTAATGGATAGTCAGAAAGTATGTAAAGATTTTATATAGCCCATGAGTTGAACTTTAGATACCGTTTGTTTCATGTTAATCAGTAGTATACAAGAACAGTTATATTAATTGTATCAAACTTTTGGGTGGATTTTTGTCTGGTCGAATTTCATGATTATTGGCCATAAAGTAAGGGTGTTTCTGAATGGAATGGAAATGAGTCACCTTGGAAATCTTATCATATCTGTCTGATTTTTACATCAAATTTGTTCATTTTTTTCAGCATAGATAAAAGAAAGCATGTACGTAGTAAATAAGTAAACATCGTTATGGTTGAGTGAACAGATCAATGACAATACTCAATAGAGCTTCATTCAAGGGGAACTTACAAACTCGTGAAATTGGACCAGCAAATTTTACATTCATTTATTTGACAAAGTATAACTTTTGTTGAACATTACCGATTGAAATGAAACAAACGGTATCTGAAAGTTAAATACAAGGGCTATAAAATGCAATCTAAACATACTTTCGAACTATCCGTTAAACCCATGAAAATTGCACGCAAAGATTGTACGTTTTATTCTGGGACACACTGTATAAGGCCAGAGGGCTGGACATCAGCACCCGGCCGATAGCCAATGGCGGCGGGTAAATTTAGTGTTGGGCGGGTAAAAATGGAAAGCTACCTGCCCCACATGGCAGTAAAAATTTGTGTATATGTAAAATTTTGAGTTAGATTTATACAATAACAGCAACTTTTACCAAAAACGCACACATTTTCCAATTTTTGTGTGAAAAAACCTGTCAAATTTGCGCCATTTGTAGCAAATTTCAATTTTTTTTTGACATTAGTGATGTTTTCTTGTTTAAGTTGTTAAAATTCAAGCAGGTAAATTTCTTGTCAGATGGGTGGGTAACTTTGGAAAGTTACCTGCCCGACTGGCTAGTTCGAAAAATACCAATGTCCAGTCCTGAATAAAGCACATAATAATTCCTTATTATACAGTGGAACCTCGTTAACACAAAATACATAGGAAATCAATACTTGGGACTTTGCAAACATTTTGTGTTATCAGGGTTTTTGGGTTAACAGATTTTGTGTTAACGAGGTTCCACTGTACATCAATGTGGAATGTACATTTTCTTGTAAAGGCATATAATAATATTTCCTGAGCTAAATTAAATATATCAAGTCCCCACAAATGTTGTGGAAACTATGTCCCTTTTCAAGACTATACTATTATAAATATTGAAGTATGCATCTAGCAGCTGATTAACAAACATAAACAAATATGACCATACACAGAAATAAATTAGTCCATACTTTTCAAATCAGAACAATGTACCCAATCATGCTGTATATTCAAATTAACTTATATTCAAGATTTGTCCATGTAGTAGCAAAAAAATTAATAAAAAATAATACCACCAAAATCATAAAAGATTCATGTACCAAAATGTATTAATATGCAGTGATTTTGTCCTAATCAATCATCGCTAGTCTCTTACACAATACAAAACCAGCCATTCACAATATTGTAGAATACAAGGGATATGCTATGGACTTTGTAACAGAGTCTGATTGCTTGTTGCATACTTCAATGTTTATAGAGTATACAAAAGCAATTCTGATTCGCATATTTGTGAACAATCGAAGTAATGTAACCCTTAAACATTTTTGTTTTATAGTAGTTCATTCCCATTCTCTCTCATTTTAAGCTTCAAATCACCATTGATGATTGGAAGAATCAATTATAAGAATGGAAAATACATTTCAAAACCATGGAGGAAGACAATTATGCTTTACTGCAAGCAGAAAAATTTGAGAACTTTCTTTACAACATGTTATACCATAGATACTACACTCCTGCTCGAAAGTATTTCCGCACAAAAACTTTTATTTATTCAGCCATATCTTAAAAGGCGTTTATCTGATTTTCATCATTTTTTGACAGATTCTATATTGTATAATTATCGGACAACCTAATCGGGAATGGCATTCATTGCATTTTAAAAATATGGCGTGTAATGCACGTTACTACTTTTGTCTGCACTTAAAACAATTTAAAATACATTTCTGCGCATTTGTTTTAAAACTTACGACCTGAAAATATTCTAGCCGGTTATAAGGTAATAATGAGCTTATGGAAAAATGACAAGTTACATATTAATGAGATTTGTACTCAGTGGTCGAAATAGAAAATAAATGTTACATGCACAAATGAGACAATTCATCAAAAATGGGCTGAAAAACACGAAAATTTACATGCACAGGCAAAAATGTACATGCACAGAGCAAATGTTACATGCATTTGTGCATGTAAAAACCCCTTATTTCGAACACTGTTTGTACAGCCATTTCTATGGCAATGGAATAGATAAGTTACCTATACTATGATGAATTTTTGATGATTTTAGGTTGTTTATTAATCATTAAAAATGAGGTTTCTGAATGCTTTTCATTATGCGGAAATACTTTCGAGCGGTAGTGTATGCCAAGGCCTAAAAAAAGTTGCTTGATTGGCATATAACCTGACCGACCCTAATTTCTGGTCAAATAAAAAAATAAGGGTGGAAAAAGCTCCCAAATTTAGTGAATTGGGTGCTTTTTGAAAAATCAATGGGAAAATAACACCCAATTCTAAAATTTGGGTGTTTTCTTGCTGAAAATAAAAAATGCCTACCTATCTGCCCTAATTTTTTTTTCTTTGTTACGCCAATCAAACAATTATTTTTTAAGGCCCAATTATATAGAGAGATCTTGGAAGCAATGTTTTTTATAATCAAGGTGAATTAATATCTTGGAATGTAACAAAATACTACAACAATTTCAGAATTATTCTTTACATACCCTGTAAACAATAGAGATTATCTAAAGAAATATGAGGGGTTGCTTTGGGAAAATAAGCAGAAAGTCACGATTTTCAAAATCGAGTTATGACATATTTTACTTCTCTATAAATCTCAGCTTTCGAATGATATATAATATGTCGCTCTTTCTTTCTCTATTCTCCATACACAGATATCAAAATAAAAGGCTGTGATTAATTACATTTCCTGACATAATTGACCTTCAGAACTCTAGGTATAGTTAAACACTTATGCATAAATGTGTTTCAGGTAAAAAAATGAAATTTGACTTTTTCACCATATTTTTACTTTAGAGATCATTTATTCAAAATCTTAATTCACGACCACTCATTTTGCCGGAGCAACCCACATATTTCCTTATGACAAAGCAAGGAAAAATAGTACATATGTCAAGATTTTGACTTTGGTAATTGCGTAGCTTTGTCCAATTATAAATAACAAAATAAACAGAACAAAATTGATGATCAGAGTAGTGTCAAGCAAAATTCACAAGTGCATTATTTAATAATAACATGGAATTGAGTGTCTTATTTTCCAAGCAAATTCATATACACAAAACAAAACATTATTGCATATTTATGGAATGAAATTAAGCCTTTGTTTGGCAATCTGAATTTATAAATTAAATAACCATCTTACGAAAAACAATGAAATCATACATATTATAAACATATTAGTTTTCATGAAGGATCACTTTTTTACAAATTGTGATGACTCGCCTCGAAAAGGGGGACTTCGCGACAGAACACTTTTCGAGAAACTGACGAAAATAGGCAGCAAAAAATAAAGAAAATATTAAAAAGAATATCCAGCAGATTTTCTGTTGTAAAATTTGATCGCCTTGATCAATTTCAACAAGGTGTCATTTTAAAACTTAAAAAAAAGCTGTAACTGATGAAATGATAAAATCAAAATTGATAACAATCTGCAAAGTCCCCCCCCCCTTTCAGGGTGAGCCATTATAATTTTGCTACAGATTTTTAAATATACCGGTATTTAATATAAATAAATTAAAAACTATTTTTCTCATAGCTAAGGAATCTTACATCCTATTAATACACCATTTGCAATAAAATATAATCAAAGTTTTATAAACAAATGTAAAAAACAGGAAGATTAAATGTTAAGTTTCTATCAACATCAGCCTCTTGTCACTATAGTGTTGCAGTATTTGCCCTTTGCGCGAATCTGCCATTCGCAGGGATATCTTGGATCGCGAGGTAAAATACACATGCAGTCTGGCGAAAACTACAGCTAGATGCAGCCTCAATTGCATGCCCATAAATTTAAACGCGTTCCGCCTAAGCAGCACTGTCAGTGTTAAAGCAAGTAAATTCTCACTCCAGACCCGAGGCTCTACCATGCAAATGATCTATCATCCAAAAGTGCTCTTTAGATGATGAGTTGTGCCTTATGTAGTTCATAAAAATGCCTAATGATCTAAATCATTCTTCACCAAAATCTGACAAGTCCACCTTCTTGATTCTCCTTTTAGACGATGAGTTGCGCCTCTTGTAATATACGTAATCTTGGACCAATGGGGATGCCTATTGATTCAAGTCGTTCTTCACTGAGGTACGGTAATTCCATCATCCCGATTCCTTCCTTCTCAAAGATATTTGCATATTTCTGCAAAAGAAAAAAAATATAAATTTACATTAAATCAGCCACTGAAGAAGGTTAGAGGTGACCGATCAAGTCACAAGTAATGCAAGTCATTTGTCCTGACATAAGTTGGAGCTAGTCTCAAATGAAAGCTTGGCAATTCTAAATTTGTCAAAACAATTTAGACCTTACATATATACCCTTCTTTATATACACTTTTATATTTACTCATTACTTTTATTTCAAAATCAACTTGATATTCTGATTTTAGAATAAGGAGCTATGGCATTTGCTACAACTATTTATTATACATGTAAAAAAACGTATGTCAACTTCATTTTATTGATGTTAGAACCAAATCATGTGGGCATCTCTTAAGACCTATAGAAAAGACCCAAAGGGTGTTTTAAGTTCTTCCCACCATTCAATTCAAACTTACTTCCACAGCTTATAAACAACCCACTGAGTGAACCATCTGCCATAGACTTACATGATAAAGCTACTGATGGAAAACTTGCTATAGAAAATTAATACATTGTCGAAGTGTAAACGAAAAAGACCTTCAGAAAGCGGATAATCACAGCTTGATGTCAATGTAAACAAATACCACTTCGACAACATTCTTCATTCCCAAAATACAGTTTGAAAAAGAAGAAATACAAAATCTTTACCACACAAAATGAATGTAGTAGTGGAGTGACCTTGGTGAACATTCCACTGAGTTATACATATTTACTGAACTGTTGTTGCATGTTATGGGAAGAGCTTTAATCACCCTTTGGACAAGACCTGTCATTCGGTTGTCTTGTTTACATCCGGGATCTTTGTTCGATATAGCATGGTGAAACCAATTGCCGACTCCCAATTCAACTCTATGGAGAAAATGCTGATTCTTGGAAATTTTGATTGATTCCAGCAAATGTTCAAAATATTTTGATTCCCAAAAATGTGAGATGTGTGCAGTTTTGCCAACATTAGAAAATCTAAAAGCCTACTCACTTCACAGACTCAACCTAAATTAGGTAAGGTTCAGAGGCCTGCCTTATTAGGGCCCCGTTTGGGTCTAGGGGTAAAGTCCCTGGTGGGGGTCGAGGGGGCAAAGTCCCCGAGAGATCCTGAATTTTAAGGTTTTCATGAGCCAATCTTCAACAAAATAACAACATCAATCATGTGCAAACAAAGCATGCGTGGTGAGGGTCCATCTTTGGCCCATGACAGCCTGGTTCAGGGGCCCCTTAAGGGCTCTAGTGGGGTCCAGGGGCAATGCCCCGGTGGAGGTTGAGAGGCAAAGCCCCATCCACTAACCAGAGAGCTTCTGCACATCTAACACCACAGGAAAGGCCATTTATATAGGTAAAATAACAGTAAAATGTTGTACTCAGAGATTCTTGTGTATGAATAAGATTAATACCTACTCCTTACTTGGCACTTGTGGAGTTATTATACAAACATAAATAATGTACATTGTGCTGAAGTAGTGGTTGTCCAACTCATTCAATTTTACCTTGAGAATGCAAATAACTCAGTCTCCAATTTCTGCATGTGGTGCATTTTTATACAGTTTCAGTCACATCAATTAATATGCAGTTATTAATCCTTACCCTCCTACGTACTAAAGTACTACAGGCAGAAATCAGGAATTAGCCCAAGTCCGAATATGTCATATGGCGGATATTAATGGCCACTGAATTACTGCCGAGGCAGGCCACACTCGATGGCTTGCCATAGCTGGACATTGGATCGGGATGCAGGGGGTCATGGGTTCGAATCCCGGGGGAACCGGGGTGGGCGATCCAGATATTTTTGTATGAATTATTTGGACTTAGACAGTTTTTCAACGTGCGAGAGTTAGGGTTAATCTACAATTAGTGCATTTAAGGGGAAGATCAAAGTATTTGTATAGGCCTTACCTCATATCCAAGTTCCTGTAGAAACATTCTCAATAACGGAGGCTCCTCACCAAAGAATCTAAAAAGAGAAAATGACATCTAGTTATAAGGTATGTAATGGCAACCACTGATGAAGGAATAAAACTCTCAATCAAACTTGTTCAAAGTTTTGCTTTTAAATCAAAATAACAAATGTCAACAACACATTTCCAGTTCTTGATGAATATAGTTGTAAAATTGTCAACCCGGCTGAAACATCTCAAGGGTGGAGGGTACTCAAAAAATTGTTGGTAGGTATGTAATGTGCCACCTGCCAAATCTAACATAGGGTCTTGTAGAACTAATTTTTGGTCAAAATCTATGGAACTGATTTTTTTCTCAGAATTGAAGTCTTAGCAAGTGCTTTTTTTCTCATGAAAACATGACTATTGGAGCTGAAAATTGTTCAAAAGTAGGTTGAAAACTAAATAAAAGACATTTCTGAGTCATTTTCAAAGAAATGGGGGTCTTTATAACTGAAGTAATGTTAAAATGGGCATCTTAGGGAACAGAAAAGGAGGCTTGAAAAGGGATCTTGGGTGTGGCACATTCCAGCAATGTAAGTGACACCCCCCCCCCCCCAAAAAAAAGCAAATGGAAATGGAAATCGACTACTGTTTTACAAGACGTAATCCATAACATTCTTGACAATGGAGAGGTTTATCAAAAGCTGTCTATGTTCTAAAGATAGAAAATATTCTCTTTAATAGTCAAACTAGGTATAAAAAAGCTGAAATCAGCTCAAAGCTGGATACTCACTTCCCTAGTTGAAGAACCACTGACTTAAGGTGGGAAGAATGATAAGTTCTTGCAATTAATCTTTTTTCATTCACATGATAAACTTACTTTGTGAGTTTTTAAAATCTTCTGCAGACTCGTATGGGGCGGTATGATTGGTCTGTACCTGCTCCTATTACTCATCGTGGACATATCCAGACTAGACATAATCTTAGAATCTTTACACAAGTTTTTTTTATTCACATGATAAATTTACTTTGTGAGTTTTTTGATCTTCTGCGGACTCGTATGCGGCGGTATGATGGGCCTGTACCTGCTCCTATTACTCACTGTACTCATTGCGGACATATCCGGACTAGGCGTAATCTGAGAATCTTTACACAAGTTTTTTTTATTCACATGATAAACTTACTTTGTGAGTTTTTTAATCTTCTGCGAACTCATATGCGGCGGTATGATCGGCCTGTACCTGCTCCTATTACTCACTGTACTCATTGCGGACATATCCGGACTAGGCGTAATCTGAGAATCTCTACACAGCCAGAAGTCAGGTCGCTGAAATATCGCTTATTTTATTTTTATTTATGCATGAAAACTGACAGGAAATGCCGGTTTTTACATGCGTATGAATATTCATGAGATCGGATACCTTAGTTTAAAAAGCCTGTAAACTCGCCAAAATAGAATAGAATCTCAAACCAAACTTGCAATTAGAAGGATGAAAGTTATGAAAACATTTTGAAATTTAAAAAAAATGAAAAAATGGGAAATATTAGTGTCTTTTCGTGTGATTTTGCGAGCGTTTAATTTCCTCGAGTGAGGTCAAATTAGGTCTTTGCGTTTTACCTAAAATCTACGGTTCTGGACTTAATATATTTTAGCCACTGTCAAATGAGAGAGACAACACTTCTTTAGCAGATTTCCTAAAACATTTGAGATAAATCTGCTGAAAACACGTATCACGTAGGCAAATGTAACGCCTGGTCCAATGAGGTCAAATAAAGCATCAAATTTCTACGCAAAATATTATATAACCCCGGAAGTGATCAATTACGCGGCATTGTCTAATTGTTAGGTACATATAGGTAAAACACCCGTTCAATGATAGTGAGATCTCGATAGCGTAGTGGTTTGGCTTTGGCTTTTGATTCTAGAGGTACCAGGTTCGAATCTCGACGGCGCCTTCTTTTTTTTTCTTTTCTTTTTTTTCATTTGAAAACAAATTAGTATTTTTCCCATCATATTAGATTAGATTGATATTCCTTCAATTAACTATTTTTACACAAGAATTTCTATAGATAAACATGATAAAATTATTTCCCAATAACCCGTATATGATATGCACAGTCAGAGCCGCAGGTCACAGTCACACGTAGACACGTGCTAAGAAAATGACGTCAGATTGGCCTGATATAGCCCAAGACCTTCGAAAGGTGTGGCTTGTCGATTGCGATGTTCGTTGTGTATATCGGGATAATGAGATGACCGACATCGTGTCCCTTTCGAACGTTTAGTTGTAATGAATTTTCCCTCGATTTATTTTCTGTTTTACATGTCTTACAGGCATGATATATTTTTCAAATTTCATATATATGATGTCTGATATCTCATCTTGCAGTTTGTAAAAGCATTTCACATACTATTTTGTAAAACACGCTACACGTAACCAGATTTGACCTCAAGTTTTAAAAGCTTAAAATTGACATATTTTAAAAAAAAATGCAATGAAATGAAAAATTTTAATTCTCCACTGTCAAAAATAGGCTTATCTTATTGAAAAAACTCTAAATATTTTCATCCATATCTTTATTTTCTATTTGCACTAACCCCCTTGTGATTATAGGGGTTCGAAGTCCGAACTATCCGACAGGTCACATCGAGAAAAAACAATCTAGCGACCGAGTTGTCCTGGTATTCTCCCGGTATATACCCGGGAAATGAAAATTAAATTGCTCATTAAAAGCTCATTTGCATAGGCTCCGCTGCCTGACTGTACATGACTTTTTTATTCACATGATAGACTTACTTTGTGATAAACTTACTTTGTGAGTTTTTTAATCTTCTCTGGACTCATATGCGGCGGTATGATCAATCTGTACCAGCTCCTAATACTCGCTGTACTCATCATGGACATATCCGGAAAAATATAATCTGAGAATCTCTACACGACTTATTTATTCACATGATAAACTTACTTTGTGAGTTTTTTAATCTTCTGCGGACCACGACTTTTTTATTCACATGATAAACTTACTTTGTGAGTTTTTTAATCTTCTGCGGACTCGTATGCGGCGGTATGATCGGCCTGTACCTGCTCACTGTACTCAACATGGACATATCCGGACTAGACATAATCTGAGAATCTCTCAACATATCAACCTCACTCTTCAAAGTGTCTATGTCTCTCAATATGGCGTTTTGAGATCGGATTTCAGATGAAAGACTGGCAACACTGCGTGCTAGTGTGACCACGTGGGATTCCACTCGTGCGAACCGTTTGTTGACGGCTTTGATGTCCTTGTCACGTTGTTTTTGAGTTTTTGCAGCAGCTGGAAGAAATTATTGAAACAGTAAGATTGGATTAAGCAAAGCAAAAAAAAAAAATCTCTGCTACCCTCTTGGGGAAAAAA
>JXSR01S002749.1:46489-57644 GCA_000969725.1 Ophiothrix spiculata | reverse complement strand
AATGAGGTATTCCGAAACAACAAGGGACTTATTTCTAAGTGATTGTGCGTTCCAAAGTCTCACATTCAAGCAATCTTTATGAGAAGAGGTATTTGAAGTCGTCAAGCCAGACGGATTAACACCAGAATTAACATCCTCTAATTGTCTAAAATGAGGATGTATGGGACGTAATGAGGTTGAGTTAGGAACTCTATTATGAATTTTTCTTCCTCCTCGCCTACCACGATGGCGCCATCGTTTACGCCTTTTTGGCTTTGACATAATGTTAGTTTCATGGTGGTGAATGGGACAGGGGTGGCGTTGAAGACTCAGAGAGTTGATGGTAGAACATGTTTCAAGTGTAAAAGGACAGTCAGTAGAATTTGCTTGTGTATTCATTCCATGTAGAACAGCAGTAGAATAGTGTATACAATTCATTGCAATAAAAGTCAGAGTTGACCTTGTCAATGATGCCTGACTTGAATGGTTTTCACACTCCATACCTGTTAGTGTCCATCCAAACAATCCCTTCCAGACCAATTTATCACACCGTTCGATGGGATAATCACTTCTTGAGTAGGCAATCAATCCAGAATCAATTTGGTGTAAAGTCAATTCATCTCTGTGTATATCCTGGTATTGCAAGTTTACTATGGATGTATTTAGGTTCAGATTTGATAGGCAAAATAACCATAAAATTTGGCTAAATAGCAACAAGAATCCCTCATTTGATGACTCCATGGTGGTCTAGGTTGCTTTAACAGACATCCTTGTGAAATTCAGAGAGGGTAACAACTCATAGCTTGCAAACACCAAAGAATTTGGCAGAGCCCAAGTGAGAGCGACCACACAGGCGCTGCACTAGACTATTTTGGTGGTCAGAATAGGCACCATATTGGATTTGAAACATGCTAACATCCTTTTTTTGAGAAGAAATGCTACTATTGTTACCCTCAAAGCCATTTCCCGTCAGATATTTGGAACATTTGGTGTTTTTGATACTGTTTTGAAGTGTCTCTATACCTATTTTTGCAGCGGCCATTTTGGATCTCTAAACAAGCTCCATATTGAATTTAAAGCATGCTAACACCCTTATTTGGAAAGAAATGATCTTATATTTACCCTCAAAGCCATTTCCATCAGATATTTTGAACATTTGGTGTTTTTGATACAGATTAAAAGCATCTCTAACCCATTTTTTTGGATACTGTTTTTTAAAGTGCCTCTGTTTTTGATACTGTTTTGAAGTGTCTCTAACCCATTTTTGCAAAATGCAGCGGCCATTTTGGATCTCTTATCAAGCTCCATGTTGAATTTAAAGTATGCTAACACCCTTATTTGGAAAGAAATGATCTTATTTTTACCCTCAAAGCCATTTTCCATCGCTTATTTTGAACATTTGGTGTTTTTGATACAGATTAAAAGCATCTTTAACCCATTTTTGTGCCTAAAATCGTATTTTGGCAGCCATTTTGGATCTATAAACAGGCTCCATATCGGATTTGAAACATGCTGACACCCTTATAAAAGAAGGAATGCTACCCTCAAAGCCACTTCCCATCGAATATTTTGAACATTTGTTGTTTTTAATACTGTTTTGAAGTGCCTCTAACCCATTTTTGCGCATAAAAAGACATTTTGGAGGCCATTTTGAATCTCAGAACAGGTGCCATTTTAATTTTGATACAAGCCTACAATATAATTAGGGGCAAATGATCTTGTTGGAACCCTTAATGTTATTTCCTGTTGAGTATATATGATATCAGACAGTTTAAAGGCTGTTTTGGTTGATTTTAATGAAATTCGGTTATTTTAGGCGGCCATTTTGGCGGCCATCTTGAATTTGAAATATGCATATGACATAACTTGGAGTCAAATGTATTTGTTATAGCTCTAGAAGCCATTTCCAAAAATTGCTTTAGGTCCATAGAACACCTTTAGATAGGACACGTCTTGACAATCCGCCGTGTCAGGTATACCCCCGTGCCCCCTAGGTATGTCGGATTATATTTTTTCGGAAGAAAAACCTGTCGGATAAAAAAAACTGTCGGAATTAAAAACTTCCATTCAAATGTATTTCGGGCTAATGACCTGTCGGAGAAAACAACTGTCAGAGGAAAAACTGTCGGAGTAATTATCTGTCGGAATATCGAACTGTCGAATTTCTCAAGAACTAAACTATTTTTATGCTGAACTATATAAACTAAACTAAGGGACCGTTCATTATTTCTACCTATAGGGAGGCCGGGTGAAAATGGAAAACCACCTCGGGAAAGTATATGGCGCCCCTTTCTTTACAAAAAAAGTACATGCCCCCCCCTTTGTGATTTAAAAAAACATCCCCCCCCCTGGGCATGTTTGATAACAAGTATTTCCAAATTATTTTGTAATGTATGGTTTAGATTATAAAACAACATAAACAGCAGGTATGTATCAATGGCTAAGGTTCTGAAGACAACAAAATAACTGATGTAGGCTCCCTATAGGAAGTGAAGTACACAATAAATGTGAAAAGAATGAAAATATGCAGCAAAAATATTGAAAATAATAATTTCTAGCAAGATTTTCTGTTGTAAAATTTGATCACCTTGATCAATTTCAACAAGTAAGGCGTCAGTTAAATATAATGCGCGCGTGGTGCGCGAAAATGTCAAACCAGATGCATCAATAGGATGCTTCCTGTCTCACTAGGTCTACACTCGTTTTTCGTCTGTATTTCAAGCACGCGGTCTCTCAAAAGCATGCGTCATTGGTCTCTAAGCATCTTCCATCCCAATATTTTTTCGATACTTTTTAATTTATTCATTTTTATTAATATCAAGAACCGAAGAATCGACATTCAATTAGTAAGCATTGTTGGCAAAAAAAGACATGGCGCAAGTACCAGACCACATTAGAGGATGAATAACGGTGCACCATTTGTTTTTAAGGTGGAATTACCCCTTTGGAAGGCAAAAAATCAAAACTTCAGGTTTAAATTAAGAGAAAAATTACCTTTCAGATGCTTTTTGTTTGATGTCAATCGGAGCTTCCGTTCAAAAGTTACAGTCGAAAATGTAAATTTTCAGAGCGAAATCGGTTGGTATATTTCTTAAGTATTTTATTATTTTCTCAAGCTAAAACAGTAATAACTTAATTTGCTGTAACAAGAATTTGCATATATGGAAACTTAGCAATTCCAGCAGCTGCAATTTCTGCATCCAAATAGACGATCATCTCACTCACTTTTTTATAACACGCCCATATAACAAGCAAATCTGGTCAAGGTTTTCTATTCATATTTTATTATCCATGCTACAAAACATAATCAATTTAAAATATCACTTGACAAAATTATTCTTGGATGTAATATTTAATAACAACCTTATGTGTTTGCAAATATTATGATTGAACTACATAGCAGACTTTGCTGTTTATAAATCAAAGATTATGTTTGTTATTTATGCAGGAAATCAAAAACTTGTGTGATTTTGCCACCAAGTCTACAAAAAAATTATGAGCAGAAATTCAGGCAAAGGAATTGCAAGATTGCGTGCTCTATATATATTTGAATGTAGAATTTTAAGATAAAATACTTATGGTGCTTTCAGAAAACAGGGTATGTCAAAAAGTTATGTCAAAATTACTGTATGTTTTATTTTAAAGAACATGTGAGAAAAGAATAAGAACTAAGAATAAAGACAATAGCTATACCTCCTTGAGGTAGAAAGAGAAACAAATTGGTTGTTTAAATAGAAACAAGCTAAAAAAAAACAGTGTACAATTCCAAAACTAAAAAATCTGAAATCACCTGAAACAGGGATGGACAAGCACAGGATCAACAGCCAGTGGCAGGCCGTGTGATTTTGGTGTCGGGCTGATAAAAATAAAAATAAAAATAGAAAGTTATATGCCGGACTGGCAAGTAAATGATTGTTTGTTGAGTTTATGTTGAGTAATAAATATACAATTTCTAATACATTTCTTGATGGGCCGGTAACCTTGATGACCATCTGGTTAGTACCAAAAATACCAATGTCCAGTACTGAACACTAAGAAATGAAGCACTCTTTTAAAAACTGGCGTCAGAGTGTTTGTCTCACTCCAGGTCGCACTCGTCTCTATGTTGCAATAAGTGACTTAATAAGTGTGCAAACTCAATCATATCATGGCTAGGACATTTACAACCAAATACGAGTTAGGGATTGAGTCAAAACTCAACCGGTGGTTGTCTGCCAGTTCTGGGCGGTTCAACCAGAATAAACAATAGCCAACCGCCCAAAACTAACCAGAACAGACAACTGCAGGTTGAGTTTTGAAGCAGCCGTTTAGTTGTCTTTTACCAAAACAACATGTCATGAACAGTCAGATGGAATTCAACTTTGGTTGCGAATAATATTCAAGCAATTATGTAATTAGTTATTCAAACACGCTACTGAGTTGTTCAACACAAATCAACGATGCATCCATACGTCCACATATTCTTATTGCGCGAGGGTGGCTTTAGCTGTCAAGAGTCAAACTGATTAACAAAATATTCTTGAAAAGTCATGTTTAGGGAATGAAATTAAATTCTAAAGTTTTCAATTTGAAAAATATCTATCTTCATGATAAGATATATCTAAAATATTTATCACAATATGAAGCAAAGTGTTAATTTTCAACTCAGTGTTCTCAAGCACAAGGCCTTGCTCATACTAAAAGTTCATGACGCATGAGGAACATGATGAAGTGCGCCAACTTTGTTATCGTGTAAATGCACCTTGGTGAATGCTGTGCCTTGTGTGACGGGCTAATATCAACTGTTGGTTTATCACAAATCAGCAACGGTACGACCCTGTATAAGGAGATGCGGTGAGATGTACTGCATCGCAAAAACTCTGAAGTGCAGACTTGATTATCTACAGTATCTACACACTACAGATTTGACAGCTACTCCTTCATATAATGTCCTCATAGAGTGAGTTGTTGAAATAAGTGGTACTGCATGGCAACAACCCTCATGGTCATCTGCAGCTACACACTACGTATTTAACAGCTAACCTAGAGCAGCCTTCTTCATATAGTGTCCTCATAGAGAATTTCAGAAGACAGCGATGCCATGCCAGCTAGCAATCAGGCACAAACTTTCCTTCTGGTATCATTCGTTTCTGCTTGATACATTCCCATATCCAGTCTGTCTTTACATATTTACCGAGCTGAGTCTTTTCTCCAGCCTCCTGGAAAAAAAAATAACAATATTGAACAGAACAAGCGCATTTACTTACGGGAGTACTTACTTGTGTTAAACATGATTACCACAGCTCAGCACAACAGATAAATATATGTGACACGCTCAAGGGCAATGAGATGCACGTCAGAAATGTTCATTTTTGATATTCTATTACAAACTGATTGTGCATTATAAATACTTCATTTTGATCCAAATCTTATCATTACTGGTCATCTGGTTCTAGAGATATGTCAATTCTTTGACATTTAAAAATAATAATAAAAAAAAAGAAGAGAAAATTCTACCTTTATTGTTCTGTATCTCAAAATCAATATTCCCTACATCCAACTCATTCCCCTTGACCGTGTCACATATGCAACCATGCACCACAAACAAACTGTAAGAGCGGCAAACTTCGTTTTGTACAACATGTAAATATACCGTGCGAGTCAAAAAAAGTGCAATAATTAGATGGAAGCCATATTGTATGAACAAATGCAATTTCAAACAAATAATGTTTATTTCTGAATAGATCATGGATTTACCTTGCAAATGGTGAAAAAATGGTGAGGATTGATAAAGGCATTGCAAAGATATACTTATTTCAATATTATGGTATGAAAATAGCCCTGTCCAAATGTGGCATTCTTCGTCAAACATGCAAGTACCAATATCTAATTGAATTTATTCAGTTATCTGAAGATTATCTCAGCAAGGTTTACTTACATATCATCAACAACCACATTGTTCCAGGTCTCCGCAGGTCATTTCAACAACAACAGAATGGACCATATCGCAGAGTGTGGTTTATGCAAGATGGTGCTCCTGCTCATTGTACACAACCGCCTACAAGAGTTGTTTGGCAATCGTGGATGGAATAGGACATCAGGTTGAATGGCAAGCCAGAAGCCCAAATCTCTCTCCACTGGACTTTTATCAATGGGGTACAATCAAGCATAGAGTTTACAGACAGGGCCTTTTGTCAGTCTTCTATAGCTGCGTAATCGCATCACTGAAGCCTTTAACGAGATCAGGCGCACAAGAGAAGCAAGACGTGCAGTTCGAAACATGAAAACAAAAGCTCAGAGATGTGTGAAGTTTCAAAGAGGCCATGTCGATGGTTGCACTTGACGTCAGTGAGACGTCAACAAAACTACACGGCACTTTCCAGTGCAAACATGACAAGGGCCACTCAAAAACATAGAAAGTCCTCCATAAATAAAACAAATGGACGACAGTTGGACAGAACTGTTTTCATACCACATTATTTAAGTAAGGATATCTTTGCAACGCTTTAATCAATCAACATCATTCTTTCACCATTTGAAAGGTAAATTTATACCCTAATTAGAAGTAATCAATATTTATTCGAAATTGCTTTTGTTCGTACAATATGGCTTCCATCTAGTTATTGCACTTTTTTTGACTCACCCGGTACATTCAAAAAGTTCTAATTTGGTGCAGTCTTTTTGCCAAACTTTTCCAGTTAAAATAGCAAGTTTTCATTCATTTGTTTTTCAAGAACGGTGTAATTTTACCAAAACTGCACCGTAATGGAATTAGAAATTGACAAAATTGATGTTTCTGTTGATTCACAAATACTTTCTTCAAAACACCTGAAAACAAAGTTTGATTTCAAAATACTGTGTAGAAATATGAAACAAATTCTACATTTTGTAAGGCCCACCTGTAGAAAATCATATGGTTTACTGCTTGAAAAGATTCATCAAGAATGTCAAGTAAACATGATTAAAATTTTCATTACAAAATTTCAGAAAGCAAACTCAAGTTTTCCAGACGGTTTCGACAGACATGTCTACTGTCTTCATCAGTGGATTGTGGTCTTCTGATGAAGACAGAAGACATGTCTGCCGAAACCAAAGTTTAATCATATGGTTTACTGATTTTCGAATGTGTCAATCTTGGTTTCCCCATTTACTCCATAACTTTTGGATGTCAAGTGAGGTTTATTGAGGCATCATTTAATCTTCTCCTCATTGTATGGTCATTGCAAATATTGACAAAAGTATAAACAACAAGAATTTACCTTTACTGCCTTTACTGTTAGTGATGCATGGTCATTAAAAGTAGTTTCTTCCAGTAATTCATGAGAGAGCTAGGTAATGTCCCTTAAACCAGTATTTTTTGTCAACTTTATAAGCTTAGAACCTTTGTCTAAGATTCCTTTTGCCTAAAAGCACTATGTGTTTTTTGGGAGTAGTCAAAAAGGCTATGTGTTACACAAATTTGTTTTTTAATTCTGTTTTTAGGTCATTATCGAATTTTCTTCCATTTTTTCGATGTAAAAAAATTAAAAAGCACAAAATCTCTTGAAAACCTAAAAAAAAAAGAAATGCGGTAAAATGTGAATTTTTAACCCTATGTGCGTGGGAACCTGGGACAAAGTTCTTTTTTTTCCTTGGCCAAACGAAATGGCACATACCTTGATATGCTTCCCTACTACTATATGAGATGCTTCATCTACTGCATAGTCTTCAACGACATCTCCATTGTACGCAATGATGTAGCGTTTTAACTTGCTATAGTCGGGGAGTTTTGTTGGAATGTAGGCACTGATACCATTGAAGATATTAGCTAGACCCTGGAAATGCAATAGAATATAATATCTAAATAGTTGACAATGATGTAGCGTTTTGACTTGCTATAGTCGGGAAGTTTGGTTGAAATGAAGGCACTGATACCATTGAAGATATTAGCTAGACCCTGGAAATGTAATAGAATCATTTGTTTTGTGATTATATGATTAATTATAGCTTAGGACAATTGATAAGTGTTATTATTGTTGTTGTTGTTGTTGAAAATTTAGGTTTTTTGGTGTTATATATTTGACATCATTCTTGTATGAGGTGAGAAACTAAATATATTTTGTTGCTGATGAGTGTGACATCAAATAATGAAATCCTACCAGTCTTTGATCAATAATTGATTTCCCAAAGCAAAGTGAATGAAAATATCGATATGGGCATTTTCACGAAAAAGTGGACATGAGAAAAACATTGAAAAAAGCATGTAACTATTCAATGAAAAATGCTACCACCATATATTTGGTATCAAAAGAAAGCTATGTTTAAGTTCTTTAACATGAACCTAATTTTGAAAAGACTGAACAAAGATGTTTATGAAATTTCTTTAAAAAACCTAATTTTTGGTCAAATTTCTTGATTTTCATAATGAAAAGTAGCAATTTTTATTTAATTTTTTCAACCCATTCTTGGTTGTTTACTTGGGTGTTATTGTTCTAAATGGCTTAAATAAGGATCAAATTTACACATGAGGTTGTATTTTTTGTTAATCCTGACCAAGCTTTACGGTTCAGTGCACCCAAAAATCAGCGGACAAATTGTCCTTCCGTTACCGTCCTTCCGTGACCATGATCCCTTCGCATTTCGCATTGTTAAAACATAACCGTAGGGAATATTTTGATGTGGAATGTGGCAAACTATTGCAGAAACACCAAGCAATGCATTCAGTAACTTTGAAATAAAATTTCTTCATAACTTTCATAAACAATTTCTAAAATGTACTAAAGGTGAAAAACCATGTCCGTTTTGCTGTCCTTCCATGACCAACCTCATAAATATGCATATTTTGCGACAGAGGAATATTTCTGAAAAAAATTCTGTTGAATATGAATGCTTTCAGGTATACTCAACTAAATATGGAATTAGTTTTATTTTTTCCAATTCAATTTTGGCATTGTATGTGTTTGAAATACAGAAAAATTCTGTGATTGTCCTTCCATTACCGTGAAAATGCCCATATTGATTACTTGATTGCAGGCTTGATTGATAAATATGAATTTCTTATCAGATTATTCTTTTCAACCCAAGCAATATTTGGAGATGTAATAGGAAATATTGCACAATATAAATGCAGATTGATGTTGTGCAACTGCCATGTTCCACAATATTGAAACTAAACGATCATGACAAAATCAGGGGGGGGGGCTACTTAGTACAAAGGGGACGTGCTGCAAAATCAGGCTCTCTGGTATTTCAATCGGTTCTTTTCTACACAAAATGTGGTATTTTGATGGGTTTTCTTTTCAAAATTTCCAAAACAACTTTGTTTCAAGAGCATTTTTTACAAAACGTAAGACAATTTATGCCAAAATAGTGAAACTTTGGGTTAAAACATGTGATTTTTCAATAAATTTGACTCGAAATTTGGGAGATTTGGTATATGGCTGGGTTCCGTTTTCTTGAAAATTTATATTTTGATAGGTGACATTTCAAATTTTGTGGAGGAACGTCCCTCCCCCAAGGCAATTTCCTGACAAACAATACTTTGAGAATTTGCTCTGTCAAATCTAATAAAGAAGCCATGTAAAAACTACATTAGGGGACGCTTCAAAACTCAACCAGCGGCTGTCTGCTGGTTCTGGGCGGTTGGCTATTGTTTATTTCTCTTGAACTGGCCAGAACCGCCAGGCAACCGCCGGTTGAGTTTTGCAGCAGCCCCTTATCATCCAAACTACACTATCATAACCATTATTTCTGTGTGCTTACTTTGGTATTTTCACTTCCTGGATGGCTGAACTTTGACTTATGCTGTTCATTTGTTTGGTAACAAGATACGCCATATTTGCATTCTGATTTGCCCTGAAATGATGAGATGAAAAAGAAGAGTATAGTTACAACAATTAAAAAGCAATCACATAAATTATTTCATCTCGACGTCCCTATTAAACATCATCTTTTGTTTGTATTTTATTCCTGGGAAAGGGGAGGGGGCACTTTAATGCACAAGACGTATAAGATGAGTCGCCTAAACAAAACCTCCCGAAGATAATAATTGTCACAATTTTTCAGTAAAATTGTCTCGGTGAAGCAAAACAGAAACTGGAAAGCGTACCATATACTGGCACTCCACAGTAGCCACTTTTTGATCAACATTTCAATTTGATTGTTTTCGGCAATTTGACCTCAAGCATTATTGGAGCCAATATATATTTCGAACCTGAACAATAACATCACTCACTTTATACTCAAATATTGTCCAATAGTCATAAAGGTGCATCAGAGTTTGATACAAGTTTTGATACAAGATAGGGATGATATTGTACTTGCCAGATCTCCATAAAACCAAACACCAAAAATGCTATTTATTTCCCAATGTATTCACCTTTGATAGGCTGTACTTGGTTTCTCCATTTTGGACTTCATCATCAACCTCCATCTTGACCTCATCCACCTGTTCCTTCTTCATCTTCTTGGCTGGTGTTCCTCCACTGGGCCCTGGCATATCTGATGGTCCTGGGGAGTCAGTGCCACCAGATGAATCACTGTCTTTACGTTCTCTTCTCAGCTTTGTGTTCAGTTTGGCTTTACCGGGTGATTTGGAGGTGCCTGCTTTTTGAGCCATGATGTTGGCGATGTCTGAGGTCTCTTTGGACTTCTTAAAAAGGTCCTATAATTAAAAATAGAAATAATTGATTGATTGATTGATTGATTAGTCAATTGATTGTCTGATTACCCAATCTACTAACTGATGTATAGATTATACATACATACAACAAATATTTAGTGCACCATTCCCAAAATTCTCAGAGTGCTTACAATTGAAAGTAGAAAATAAACATGCAATTTAAAACAAACTTAATATAGAATAATTAACCCATTGCCCACTGATCAATTTGATCCATTGGATGATTATTCAACCACTGGTAAATGGTTGATTAATATTGATCCATTGATTGATTGTATCAATGATCAATTTAATGCATCGCTTGATTATACAAATTTTGGTCTTAGCTTATTGAAGAAAATTAATAACAGAAGCTTTCTTTAGGCTTCATAAATAATGTTTTTGTCTAAATACATTGGCAACTATTTTTATTGATTTTTTTTTCTTGTTGTTATTGTTGTTGTTTTGCTGTTGTTTGTTGTTGTTGTTGTTTTTTAGTGTTGATTTATTCAATTTAATTTTTAAATTAAATTTAAATTAAACGTGTTTTTTTTAGTA
>JXSR01S002749.1:9667-32959 GCA_000969725.1 Ophiothrix spiculata | reverse complement strand
TTTCCTTGGCGAAAGCCTAAACAAGGTGATTTTTTTATTGAAGGTATGAGTATGTACCATGGTCAATTCCCCTTTTTAAATCACAATGACATTGAATATCCAGATTTTGAAAAGTAATTTAGTTCCAATTTTTACTAAAGCAAATTGTAGTTGGGCTTTCCAGAATTGTTGGTACGAAAAATCCATATATTGGCCCTAGAACCAAAATGGTAGGATTTGTCAAAAATTAACATCACCATTGTTTCCAGCATGCAAATTCACTTCTGGAAATGTACAATTTTATACGGATTTAATTTTTAGTTGGTGAGTTACAGAGTAAAAAATCTCCAAAAATGAAGGGTTGAAACCAAAAATTTATAAGGTATAATTAACCATGATTCGACATAGATGAAAATTCACTAAAAACTTATTTGAGGAATGATAAAATCAAAACAAACAAACAAAACTTAAATTATTTGTTTTAAAAAAGATGATTTTCCATCCAATTCTTCTTTAGCAAACTGTCAACAGTGATTCTATTTTCCTAAATTTCAAATTTCAAAATGTGTGCTTGTCACTTTGAAATGATTAACAATTTATTTAAAGAAAACACTATCATTTAATTTTCAAATCCCAGGTAATCCAAAAATTCAAAGCATGTAATTGTCTCTTCTACTTGAAGTATTGAACTTTAATACCAATGGTTAAAGGATACAAGTTAGTAGCTGGAAGATCTTTCTAAAAATGCAATAAAATCAGTGTGTGTTATGTTATACAAAGTTGAAGTTGACATAGTGATCTTGGCCAATGCCTTTAATTTTTTGTTGTGCTTTGTCATTACAGGAGTAGCAATTCCAAACAGATATTCAACTATACCAACCCCCAACAGTTACTCAACCTACAGTGTAAATTCAGTTCAATCTACACCACTCAAAGTGTCACTTTCAAATAGATCAGCTCATCAAGATTTCCCTCGTAAGAGAAAACGCCCAATAGCGACATTCAAAAACTTATCCAGATTTGGGACAATACATGGATCAAGGTCCAACATAATAGCACTAGTTTAACTGGGCCTCTTACAAATGGTTCTCTTAATCATATCAAAGAGCGACAGGACTTTGAAACCCGCCGCCGCCGATTGGAATTGGAGAAAATGGAGTTAGAAAACGCCTTTCTACAAATTCAACGAGAAAAGGTGGTATTGGAAAAACAAAAGCTGAGACTTGAGATGGCAAATTTGGAGCAGGAAAAGGAGAAAATTTTAATGGAAAAGGAAGTGGCTTCAAAAAAGGCAAAACTATTGGAAAGACAACTAATGGGTTTATAGTTTCTTTATGGTGCTAGATGTATTAAGGAGGGAAGACAAGGCTTCACAATTCCTACCAAAAACTGGTTTTAGCGTTATTTAAAGGCAAAGGCTATTCGCACTGAGACACAGTGTAAATGGCTAACTTGCGTCCACAAAATGTGACAAAAAGGGTCTGATTTTCACCATTTGGCAGCAGAAATGTCTTTTCAAAAAATTGTTATCAAATGTCAACACGATCGGACATTCAAAATGTATCAAATCTCAACAAAGTCACACTTTAGGGTAACTAAACTGCACTTGATGAGGGGTTATGAATTTGCATTATAATAAGATTTTCTCTCCTTATCTTTCATTATTATTTTATTGCTTTCAGCTTTTTATCCAAATATTGTGACTTATTTCACCCATAATTTAGTTGGTACCTCTGTGTTTCCCCTTGTGTTCAAATTCTTGCAAGTCGCTTTGTTTGGTAGTGTGAAACTTGTAGTATCATATGCCAATTAGGGCATGCCTTTGGTGTCTTCCACCATTTAGGGGCAGATTTGGTTTATAAAAAATATGCCATATGATATAGCATCCTTTTCAGAGGGGTGTGGATGCAGGTGGGTACCCATTTATGAGCTTAGTATTTTTGACTGTATAAGCTCCATTTTGAGATACCCACCAAAATAAGTTTTTGATAAATTTTTTACATATGAACAACCCAAAAATTGATTTTTTTTTGTCAAACATCTTCAAAACGTCATATACATGAAGATTATCTTTTTTTATTATTATTATCTTTAAAAAAATTGAAAACCTGCCAATCATATTTTATGAAATTTAAAAATTGAGCTTTAACCTGCCAAACATATTTTATGAAATTTAACCTGCCAAACATATTTTATGAAATTTCAAAATTGAGCTTTAATCTGATGATACAGATTTCTTGTAAAATTGCCTTTCATGTTTTTAGATATATGTTGTTCAGAGGTCAGAGATTTGCACATCAAAAAAAAGTTATTTAAATTTTTAACAATTAAGTTGCCACTGTTTCATTTGTTTGTCCTTTTTCACAGCACAGTAGTTTGATTAAAATGTTGTTCATTTAAATTGTATTTTTGGATGTAAATCACATCTATTAAATTCTTCTAACTAAATATGTTTTTGCTACTGATTAATTATACTGGGAAAAAATTAATTGTTTGTCTCATGTCTTTTGACACTTTTGCAATTAATCCAATCGGTATGCAGTATTTTATTTCATCTTTTTTTTTAAAGTTGAAATTTGTGTTTGGATTCGTAATAATTTTATCAAATTTCTGCAAAAAAAAAAACTTTGATGCATATTCTGATCTTTTCATGTAGTATAATCATCATTGTGATTTCCAAAAGAAACGGTGACTCATTGTGGTGATATCTTTGCCAAATTTGTCAAAAATAAAAAATAAAAACTGAAATAACATTCATGTTCAACATTTTGACCATCTCAAATTTGCGGTGAAAATCTAACGCACAGGGGGACATGAGACAAATAATTTGTTTTCGCCTTATTATTATTAATAATTTCATTTTATACAATCCTGTAACTTCAAAGTAAATTTTCAGCTAACCACTGTTTCTTGAACTGCTTGAACTTTTATCGCCAAATGGGATATGAATAAAGACCTATATCATATGACCCATCTTATCGAAAGGTACCTTAAGGGTTCCAAAATGAAAATTGATATTTTGGTCTCATCTGAAAGATTATATATTTTAAGCTTTAAAATGACACCTTGCTTTTGGTTAATGGATGTACGATTGCAAAGTTACATCCAAATTGGTAAAAGGCGTCCGGCTGATTCAGAAAACTATAGTTCTGAGAAAATCGAGTTTTAAGTTTCTGTACTGGTAAAATTTGAATGGAGAATGGATTTTTATCTTGGTTTTTAAAACATTTGTCTTATGTTTCGGATGTTGGAACCTGATTAATATGATAGAATACACTTCAAAGGTAATGTTTCTGATGAAATTAGAAATTCGACCTTGGACGTGATTTTTGACTATGCTCAGCTTCAATGGCCTGTATCTCGTGATTTACTATGCCGGTGTTAAGGTACCTTTCGATATGACGGGTCACATATTATAATGTGACCATATATACATATACACATGGCATATTTATAGCGCCATTTTCTGGAGATCATGGCGCTCTGCATAAACATCAGAAATATACAAAGAAACAATAAATATGATATGTACAGAACAAAAAGAAAGTGAACTACTTTGGAAATAAATGTGTTTTGAAACCCTTCTTAAAAGCTGAAGTTGAGGTTGTAGTTCGGATAGATATAGGTACATTAATCCAAAGCCATGGAGTAGCTAGAGAAAAACTTTTATTTGCGGCAGATTAGAGTTCGTTTCCTGTGTAACCGGGTACAGATAGACGTGTTTGGTCATTTGCAGAGCAAAGTCCTGTTCTAGCAATAGATGGTGTGTTTAATTGAAAGCTGCATATCCATTCAGCCATTTAAACACGTAACACAAAAGTTTTGAAATATATTCGTTCTCTCACAGGAAGCCAATGAAGTCTATTGAGATACGGCGTTGCATGATCGTGTTTGGAAGCACAGAAAATAATTTTGGCAGCCCAGTTTTGAAGTCTTTGCCATCTATAGACCATATCTATAATTGACATACTCCCGCCGGTGATGGGATAAATCCACATAATCGGGCGGGGAATCGGAACTCAGAACGAGGCCAAGTATGATAAATACACTACTTGATCTCGCTCTGAGTTCCGTTCCCCGTCCAATTCTGTGGATTTACCCCATCAATAGCGGGAGTATGTCAATTACAGATATGATCTATTCATATGAGATGTGTTTACACCAAGTAAAAGTGTATTTCCATAGTCCAGCCTTGAGAGAACAAGCGATCTTTCAATATCATTACATGTATTAAAATCCATAAAACAACGGATGCAGGTAATGTTTCTCAAATGAAATGTGACCAATCATATCAAAACACTTCTTGTCAATCTTTGTATTCTGAAGAAATGAAGTAAAAATGTCTTGAAAACTATGAAGAGAATAAAAGGAAATTTCAACCTTTTTTAGGTCATTGAGTGCAAAAGCTAAGTGTTTGTATTTTCATAGAATCTTAAATCCTGAGGTCCGTATATTCAAAAGAGATTTAAGAGTCAGATCAGGTTTAAAATTAGACCTGGCTTTGTGAAATTTTGTATCACCGCTATTTTCCTTGACCAATATTGTCATATTTTGTGCTGTTTGTAATATTAGTAGTTGAATACTTTATTTTGAAAGTTTTTGCAGTTCAAAAATGCTACAAGGTCCTATAACCCTTACTCTCGCATGCTTAAATACAGTCTAAGTCCGAATACGTCATGAAAAAATGTCTGGTTCCCCCTGGGATTCGAACCCCTGACCCCCATTATCCTGATCCAACCGAGTGTGGCCTGCCCGGGCAGCAATTTCCTGACCATTTATATCCGCCATCTGTGACGTATTCAGACTTAAGCGAGTTCTTGATTTCTTACTGTAGTACTTTGTAGTATGTAGGAGGGTAAGGGTTAGTGATGCATGTGTACTACACGTTGATGGTGCTCAATAACCCTTACTCTCGCAAGCTTAAATACAGTATAAGTCCGTATACGTCATGAAAAAATTTCTGGTTCCCCCCGGTTCCCCCTAGGATTCGAACCCCTGACCCCCGCTATCCCAATCCAATGTCAAGCTATGCCTAGCCACTAGCCAATATTTTCGCGGGAAAATATTTTCGCGATTTCTCATAATTAGACTAACTGGCGAGAATGTAATTTAGCGGTTCTGATGTCAATACAATAGAAATTTAGTACAAAAGATACTTTTCGCTAGTTTTTATTTTCGCAATTTGATGTCTACTTGCGAAAATAAAAAGCTTCTTTTACAGTATGTCATTTGAAAGCTGAGAAAACAATATAAACTCAAAATAAGCGGAACCTCATTGTACGTTTATGATTTGTCGATTCACTGTGATAGGGTTGGCCAATTAAAATCATTATCATTTTCTTCCCGTCTACATCATATTTTGCTGCCAGAGTAAAAAAAGTTAATTTAGTTTTTACATAATAAAGTGAAAAACTGATTTTAACTGTCAGTACCTTTTCTAGTCTCATCAGCACAACTTTAACATGAAATAATGCAAAACAGTCTTGCCAAAGAGACACCAGATCTATTGTCTTGGGAAAAAATTGTGTTTTTCCAAAAAACTCATTAATGGTTTTATTCAGAGTCTGTCGATGGGTATCTCTCGATGTCGATCGAGAGATACCTTTTATTCAGAGTCTGTCGATGGGTATCTCTCGATGTCGATCGGATGCATAGGTTTTTTTACAACACTTCTGTGTGGTTGCTCCCACACACAATTATACCAGGTGACTACGTATCGATCGATGTCAAGCGATGCATATCGACAGACTCTGAATAAGCCATTAGTCCAATATCTGCCACACACTATATTTGCAAAGGTTATTATTTCCAGTTTCCAGTTTAGCCTCTCTAATTTGAGATATTTATTTATAATGTAAATATAGGCCACCAGCCCTTTTCACATATACAAAATCAATAATATCAATATTATCAGGTTATTATTTGCTATATTAGTGTTTTTGTGCATTGAATAGGTAGTCAAAGCTCAGTGATCCTAAAACTGTACAATTACAAGAATAGTTCTCTACGCAACTACATTACAGAGCAACGCTAAATTCAATAGACATAGACTTAATTCGAGGTGGGTGGTGATTTGCCAGTCAAGTATCATGTTGTAAGCAAGCATGACCAAGAAAAATGTGAATTAGGGTTATGTTTGAGGACTGAAGGGTAAATCAGGTGAAACTGTTTAGGGTATAAAAACTGCAATTTTCAAGGGGAAAAGGGTACTTTTTCAATTTCTAGTGTGAAAACGGTATCGGTAAAACCCCCATTTACAGTGTGAATTTGGGAAAAGAGTACATTTTAGCTTCAGAAAAAAATCACCCTTTAGGTGGTGTTTTGAAAAACTGTGGTCAAGCCTTCTCACAACATTACACTTGACTGCCCCCCCCCCTGGGATCTCATCTTACCTTTAACCTCTGCAAGTTTGTGGCCGTTTTCCAGTCCTTATCGTCCCTGAATTTGGTGACTCTTGGGAAGCGGATTGATATTCCACCAGCTGTGTGATTGTCTGACTGGGTGAACTCAGCTCCTTGAATCTCCCACACTGGGGCTTCCTGTTTGTGTCAATAATAATTATGCATGAATTAAAGGCAGGCACTGCCGTTTGAGGCGCGCGAGATCGATCGAGCGCCCTTGCGCGCCTGAATTGCTTTATGAGAGCGCGATTTATCGCGCGCCTTGAATGATACATACCGCGTTGTCATTTTTAAAAGAAATTTTATTTATACAAGTGACATGGGATGAAATGTTCAACCACCGCGCGGTTTATGATCGGAAGTTGTTGTGATCGTCCATTTAGCGTTATGCTATACACATTGGAAACATGTACAAAAAGGAACACAATGTGAACGGTGAATTTTTTACCGGGCGACACTCGTGTTTGTTGTGATTTTGCTTCTGGTATAAAGCTGGTGTTTTCGTGTCGATAATTCACGATTGTTTGCAGTTCCACGGACCCAGATTTCTACTTCATATGACAAATCATACCTAAATCATATAAAGTGCTTTTTTCTACTTTTCGTAATTGGAAATTACAAGACATAGGATTTAAAAAGGAAGAGAAAGATGGGACTGTGTTCGTTAGTGAGGTGTGGTGTACTATGTTGTCCCGGGATTTCGTCGTCAAATCCAGAACGAAAAGAGAGATGACCGGATCCGTAGGGCTGCAAAGAAGTCCCTTATCATAATGTTAAATATATAAAACAATTATGATTTGCCAATTTTATTAATAATACAGATCGCTCCCCTCATTTACTCCAGAAGAGCTTTTCTAATTGCTCTTCTACCGCTCCCCTAAAAAGCTCCAGGAGAGCTACACATTGAGCCCCTGCAAATTTCAAACGGCAGTGCCTGAAAGGTGTAGGTTCCTATTTTAGGATGTGTATAATTTACTTTTTACTGATTGACCTTGACCTCTGAAATGCATTGTGCAAAATTTCAACCTTAGCTTGTGTCTTGTTTTCTCCTGATAGGCAAAAGAAAGTATGCAACCCTGGGGATGAGGCCGTTATGTAAATACAAAAGAATCGGAAAATAGGTATACCAATTGATTTTACCTTTTGTGCTATATCTCCAAAAATATAAAGAATTTTGAGGTGAAATTTTGGATTTATAATCAGAAAATAAATACTAATAAAAAATACTGGGGATTTATAGTGTGCTATGCCTCCCAGATTTGTAATACCACTCGGCCTCTGCACACTTTACAGGTGTTCGCTGACCACTGTGGCCCAAGTAAGCTTCATTCAACACCAAGCATCATTTCAGGTTCTGCCGCAACCTCTAGGGGCGCTGAACCTTGATCAGCCCACATATGCACCATCGCTGCCCGGATCAGCTCCCCGAGTTTCGTACGGGTTTCCACGAGACAAATTAGCAGTTAGTTCCTTGTCCAAGGGAATTTCAAGCACACTCAACTTTTTGGCACCAGCGGGGTTCGAACTCGGGACCTCTCGCACCGCAAGCGAGCGCCTTACCGATTGAGCTAACTTGACTGCTAGAAAAATACGAGTTTTCATTTGGCATCAAAAAATATACTACTTCCGGTTGAGCCCTTGGGGATAAGAATGTGATCGGAACTACACCTTTAACTTTACTTAAACATTTTGAACACGACTAAAGCGCATGTTCACACATGAGAATTTGGTCATGACTATATTCTTGCTTGTGAGCTGCTCAAAAGTGTCGCGCTCTTGACTTAAGGGGCCTGTTAATCCCGGCCGTTTGTTCTAAAGCAGAATTTAGTTTTTCTGATACTTCAGCATGTTTCCTTTTATTACAGACAACAAAATACTACAAAATAAAACTTTTTAACTTACTTATAGGTAAAATTAAAAGATTATTTTGACATTTTACAGTAAAAAAAACACGTGGCTGTTGGCGGGAAAATACAGGCATAGATACGCGTCCTATATTTTGCGTTTGGGTTGTGTTTTGATGTGCATGCCTTTTTGCGCTGCAACAAGTACTGCGTGCCCGGGTGAACGCGTTGTGTTATGTTCTTGCATGAGCACATTTGTTAAAATCCCGCAAGACCAAATAATTGAACATTGGCATTTTAGATTTCTTTCAATATTTACAAAATAAGGAACTTAAAATTGGATCTACAAGTTGAGCACAATACTTACCAATTATATCAATTACATAATAAGTTTTCATGTCCGATACCCAAGGTTTAGACCTCAAAATTCATGGGTTTTAGGTCAAAATGTGCGATTTCTTCATTAAACATGGGATTTCTCCTTTTAAGTTTTGATGAAAAAACGGGAAACGTAACTAAAACAAGCATGGTTCGCGAACCAGTAGTCTCGCCTGCATATCGACCGCCTACTGAATTGACCGCCTTCTTAATCATTCAGTTGTGGGGTGGAATAGGATAGGGTAGGAGTAGGGTATGCGTATTGAGCGCTTTCTTAATTGATTGCTACATCATTATTCAGTGCGTGTTAATTCCCTCAGATTTGGTAAACAAGCACTATGGTCTAAGTCAGGGTTTCATGAGTTATGACCTTGACCTCAAAATGACCTTGGATGACCTCAGCTCAGGTCAACTTTTTGAACAATTTTGGAAATTTGACCCCAGATGACCTTTTGACCTTGAAGGACCTTGACCTTTGGTCAAGTACTTTCTATGGTCGAAGTTTAATCCATGTTGGGTCAGGGGTTAATGAGTTATGAGCTTGACCTCAAAATGAACTTGGATGACCTCATGTCAACTTTTTGAACAATTTTGGAAATTTGACCCCAGATGACCTTTTGACCTTGAAGGACCTTTACCTCATTATATTTCGAAGAGCAAAATTATTGTTTTTTGCTATTTGTTTCCAAATATGGTCATTTTTGAACCAAACCAATAGCATAAGCAGATTCCTTGTCAAATGTCCTTTCTAGAAATGTATACTTTTCTTACTGAAACTTTATATTTTTAGATTTATAAGCCAAAAAAGAAAGTCAAAATATAAGCCTTAACAGGCCCCTTAAGGGTAAATGATGTCCATCGTCGGATTTCATGATCAAAAAATTATTTTTACAGTTTTGGCAAACCTGACATGTATTTAATACGATGAATATTAGAAAAAGTGGAAAAAATCACCTAAATTGTGATTACAATAGTATTCACGTTAAAAGTCAAGGTATGCATACCAACTTGCTAATATTTTATTTCCGAATATATTTGACTGATTTTGAGTGAAACGCTTGTTTGAAGTTCTGCATTTTGTACTAGAGATGTTTAAATAAATCAAACCTAAAACAAACTGCATGACACCCTTCTTCAAATTAATAATGAGCTTCATATTCCCAGTTTTATACTGTCATAGATTCCTTTGTATTTTGATAGGTTTCACTGAGAGTACTGAGAGTCTTTCCCTCGGATTCCGGAGAAAGATCTTGACGTTAATGTCTAACTGGTTTAACATTCCTATATGGGGTAATTAAAAACAGCCACTAAAACGAAATCAACTTTTAATGGCTTTCCAATCACTTTCAAAGATGAGTACCCCGGACCCGGGTGCTTTATAATAGCGACCTTGCATGCTTTCATCAATTGATACCAAACAAAAGAATTGAACTGATGACCTTTCCCGTAAAACGTGATGACGTATCACAGTCCATTCAACTAAATATTGTCAGTAACCTTCTGATAATGGCGCATTCTTATTGTTTGGACAAATGAAGTGATTGGAAATAGTAACATTTCTATTGAATGCATTTGAGCTACCCGCCATTACATTTCACAGGCAGGGCAGTAACTGCAAGGAATATTATCATATCTGGGAAGATCTCTAGTTTAAAGGTGCTGATGTGAGTATAAACTATTTTAAAACGTTATTCTTAACATCCGTTGTGACCATACAACCGTTTTAGACCTGTTAGCCCTCAATAAAGTGTTAAAATGCGATGTTTTAACTTATAAAGCCTCATATCTCGACTTTCAGATTTTGCCTATTGAGGTCGACATCTTTGACAAAAACGGTTTGTTTTTTTCAATGATGTTATCCTTACAATTTAATAAAAAGTACATATGCGATTAAGGGGGTGTCACAGCAAGTCTTTTTTGTACAAAAAAAATAATTTTATTAAAACAGAAAGATTTTAGCGAGCGATTTTAACAACGGAAAATTTGACGGTAAAATTACGTGCTATTGGCTGTATTGTCATTGTCCTCAAGACATTTTAACGATGTGATAAATTTAAAACAAAATACATAATTATTTCATTAGTGTTTGAAATGTAATCTGCCAAAATTGGAATGAAATCGGTTTACGGAAACACATGAATCTATACAGTTTCCGCAAAAAAGGCATGAGATTTTTTGTCGTAAGCTGCTGATGTCATTTTGACCGTGTTCTTGTCACTAAAATCATTAATAAAAGCTTGTGTATAATTTAGAGACTTAACTCTTTATGTACACTAAATATTGTGATAATCGAACATGTGTAAGTTGGCCAAAACTCATAGTAAACTTGGCGTTCCGGTCTATTGCTCATTTAATGGGACTGTAGCCTTAAACTGACGTGCCACTAATTTTAACGCATTTCGAGTCCATGTGTGAACACAACAGCTAGTCATGACTTATACTGTAGAGTGCCAGTATATGGCATGTTTTATTAGTTTCTGTTTCGCTTCATTGCGACAATGAGGCTGACAAATTATTATCAATTTTTATTTAAGATAAATGCAACTTATATCTTGGCATGTGTTTAGCCCTGTTGATTTTGTGGTAAATGCCATGTTTTGAAGAAAAACATGACGTGTCATATACTGGAACTCTACAGTATGTGTGAACACAGCCTAAGTGTGTCCAAAACATCATGTCAGGAACATTTGTATCAACAAAAGATTTCTAACATTTACATAATAATTTCATTGAACCCTAAGGGCGCCTATGGGACTTTGTGACCTACGAATAAACAAGATGGTTCGCGAACCAGTTGTCTCGCCTATTATATTTAATTATGTACAATTATATTCTAATAATCCTCATGTATGAATCAGAAAAATAACTGCTTTTTACTTGGTATTGGTAAAATTGCACAACAATAATGCACCTTGCGCTTAAGTCATAATTGTCCAAACTCATCTGGCTTTGCTACGGACAACTAAAGCATGCAGTGCATTATAGTTTTGCATAATTTCAGATGCAACAAGTTAAATTCAGTCATTAATCTCTAAGTACTTTTTTCCTTTTTAAACTATCATAAATCAATGATAGGTTGCGATTTAGAGCATATTTACCTATGCTTGAGTCACACAAAAAAGGAAATAAACAAAATCAAAAAACCTACCTTTGAAACTTTAACCAAAAAATCTGGAAATGCTAATCCGCTATTTATTCAGAGCACATTTACCTATGCCTGAGTCACAAAAAAGGAAATAGAAAAACTCAGAAAAACAATCTACCTTTGGATCTTTAACCACAAAATCTGGAACCAAATTCTTGCTAACACTGAGCCATCTTGGTACTTTGTCCATGTTTTTGTTTATCTTGACAACATCTAACTCAGCATTGAGCTTTTCTAGGGTCTTATCATCAATACCGCTGCATTTGGTAACTGTGAGGAAGCCGTCTGATTTTGGATTGTGAACTCCCATCAAGTAGGTAGACATTATTCCACCTGAAAATGAAGAAAGAAAAATCGATTTTTTTTTTTTTCCCTCATTAAATCATTAAATATCTATGTATACAATTTGACTTACCTTCTTTTTGTATGTTCCAAACTAAATATGATCACAACACTGTTTTAACAGTTCACATTACAGAATTCAATCCCAAGGTAAATATATACATTGTGTAAGCTTTAAGCTGTGAAATTACTCTCCTTTTTTCTTTAGAGGGCCATTAACTACACCAATCTGAAATTTGGAAACTGAAACCTTCTTTTTCTTCTATATGGTTTGAAAAGCCTTGCACCAATTTTTGAGCATCTGAGCCAATCTCGCAACATATGGCCATAGCGGCAGCACTGATGCTCACCAATTGATGGGTATCTAGTAGTAAGCCAATATTTTAAATCCGGTTTTATCCCCGTCACGGGGGTGGCCGGATTCACCTCACACTCGCGGCAACTGTCTTCACTCCCTCCCTCCACCTCACCCGATTCACTGCGTCCTCCCTCCTCAACCCAACCCTTTTAATCTCTTCCTCCACCTGCATCTCCAAGTCTTCCTTGGTCGCCCTCTCCTCCTCGAACCATCCACCACGAAATCAAGGGCCCTTCTAAGAACGTGTCCTTCATCCTTCGTCAGCACATGCCCATACCAGTGCACACTATTCGTCTTCGCCAAACTGTCTACTGCTTCTTCAACACCCATCATCTGCATCAAGTCCTCAGTCCTCTTCCTATCCCTCAGCTTCACACCACACATCGATCTCTCCGCCCTCCTCAAAAATCTCATCTCATTTTCGCCCAGACACCATGTCTCGCTGCCATACAACATCACTGATCTCACACAGCTCTTATACACCGTTCCTTTAATCTTTAACGGAAATCTTTTCCCAAGTAACATCTCTCCACATTCCCTAAACTTCACCCACCCATACCTCACTCTGGCTGTCACAGCAGCCACACATCCTCCGACCCCGCTTACTTTATCCCCAAGGTACATGAACTCCTTCACCGTTTCCACCTCATCGCACAACTTTTCCACCTCTTCCCCTGACCCCCCATCTCCTCTATTGCACCGTCCACACACAAAATCCCTTGCCAAACTTGGAGTCACTCTCTTCATCTTTGTACATCTCCCATGGATCCATTTCCTACATTTCTCACACCACAGAGTTTGCATTCACCCTCTTTCAACATATGCCGCATGGATCTATTTTGCTCATTGACACCACTCCCTCCGTCCCACTCACCAGAACTTTTGTCTTCCCCATATTTACCTTCAGACCTTTACTCTCAAAGACCTTCTTCCATTTCCAGAACTTCTCCCTCAATTCCTCCATTGTATCACTCATTCAGACCAAGTCATCAGCATACAGCATCTCGTACATCAAACCTTATTTACGCTCTCCGTGACCACATCAATTACAATTGCAAAAATCAACGGAGACAGTACAGAAACTTGGTGCACCCCCACCTTCACCTCAAACTCCTCCGACAAACCAGACCCCACTCTAACTCTTGTCTTTGCTCCTTCATACAAACTCATCACCGCTCTGACCAAAACTTCTGGTATACCACTCTTCCTCATTGCCCACTCCATCACCATCCTCAGAACTCTATCAAAAGCCTTCTCCAAATCCACAAAAGACATGTACAACTTCCTCCCTTTAGCTCGAAATTCCTCTTGCAACCTCCTCAAAATATACACTGCATCTATCGTTCCCTTCTCTGGCATAAACCCAAACTGCATCTCATCCACATCCACTATCCCCAGAATTCTATCCTCTAGAATCCTCTCCACAATTTTCATTGCATGCTCCAACAGCTTCACTCCCCTGTATGCACCACAGCTCATTGCATCCCCTTTTCCTTTAAAAATGGGAACAACCACGCTCACCGCCCACTCCTCTGGCATCCCCGCTCCATCTAAAACCCTCTGACACAAATTTGTCATCACACCAATTCCTATCTTTCCACTTGCAATGATCATCTCAACACTCACCCCTGACGGTCCCATAGCCTTTCCTGTTTTCATCTCTCTAATTGCCTTCACCACCTCTTCTCTATTGACCCTATCAACTGGCCCTTCCACCACATCAGCTTCCACCTTCAGATCCCATTCATTCTCCTCATTCATAATCCTCTCCATATGCTCTTTCCAGACTCTACCTCTATCTCTTTCACTAAAATTCAACTTTCCATCCATACCCCTCATACATCTTCCCCCTTCAACATCCTTTCCTTCCTTTTTCATTACCTTCATAACCTTAAACACCTTGCTTGGGCTCTCTCTTAATTCACTCAGCCCCTTCTCAGCATCCTTCCTCATAGCCCCCACAACCACTTTCTTTGCCTGCTTCTTCAACCTCTTATACCTCACCTTATTCTCTTCCGTAGCATCCCTCCTCATATCCTTATATGCCTCCTTTTTTCTTCCTATCGCCTCCTTCACCTCCTCACTCCACCATCCTGTATTTTTCTTGTCTCTCCTTCCTTTCTTTTTCCCACATACTTCATCACATGCCTGCAACACCCCTACATCAGTCCCCACAAGCTCCCCAACCCTCGTCTCAAATTTCCTTCTTGTCTCTTCTTCTTTTAGCTTCCATACTCTCCTCCTCTCTGTCACAACCTTCCTCACCAACTTTTTCACCTTCCTCTTGTCCACATCTGCAACCACCAACCTGTGCTACAATTCCCCTGGAATCACATTAACATTCATCAGAAATAAAAAAAATAGTAATAAAAATATAATGGCTTAATTTAAACTCTTATGTGACCCGCAGGTCAAATTGCTAGAATTTTTACACCATCAAACACACCTAAATGAACAATTGTAGACCGCATGCAGTTTAATCAGTACCAATATTGCAACATTGCAGTAAACATCCAACCCTCCACAAAAGCAATAATGATTTATAAAGTGCCTTGCCCAAGGACACAACACATTGGCACATGCAGGGCTTGAACTCACAACTTACGAGGTGAGCGCTTTATCCACTCTGCACCACATACTCTGAGATGTGTCAGGACAAACAGCTAAAATTAATGTCATTTCTATGTAAAAAATCTGATGTAAAAGAGGCTTTAATATAGACTGAAAGACGTAAAATCCAATCCAATCTCACCTTTATTCCCTGTGCCATAATAGGCTCCCAGCACAATCAGATCGGCTGTGTCAGCCATAGCGCCCTCGTGCAGATAATCCTTCTTTACTTTCAACCAATGCCTTTTGCCTGGTGCGTATACACCCTAAATAGAAAGAAAAATATCACAATACAGAGCCTGCAGTGATGTCTGTATCCCTCCCCCAATACTTTATCTTACCTAAATACAGTGAAGGAAGAGACACCAGTTACTTTATACTATCTGCTGTTTGCAGTGTCTCTTTTGAACCAAAATGCCTACATGGTTACATGCAGGGTTGTAGTATACAAATACAACATGGTATTGAGGGAAGAAGTGAAAATTACTGATCCCGGGGTGTTGGATGCGTGTGATTACTTCCTGATACAAAGCGGAGGAAAGTAGTAACATGCATCCAACAATGAGGGATCAGGAATTTTCAATACTTCTCAAAATAAACCATGGTGTATTTGTTTTACTATACCTCATAAATAATTCACTGAATGTAATATAAGCAAAACCAAAAATCACCTAAAACGTATACTGTTCTGGGTCACTGTATGAATTTCCAACCGATGCTGTGTGCTGGTGCGGTAGTAGAGGTGCGATAGTTTTTCCCTGCAAGGGCGTTTCGCGCAATAGGGGAAGTAGGCAAAATGCTGTTACGGGCATCGGGTTTAACTGTCCAATTATATTTCATGGTTGCCTAATGAATATTTATGAGTTATAGTAATATGAAATGTCAGTTGAATTTACATAATGCTTGTATTACCTTTTACACTAGATGCAGGAGATCCTGACCTACCCAAATTGAACTATTGTTTAATGGGTACAGGTTTGGAGGCTAATACACAATACACAATGTTTGCTGAATGAGGTTTACACAAATTTGTACAAAAGCAAACTTTTTATGAAATTTTGATGCTACATTTTGTCAAAATCACACATTTTGGGCAAAATTGAAATCATTATCATGTTCCATATGTAAATCTACTCCCATAATATAACACTGTCAGTATATTTTCAAAGGTTTAGGTACATCATTTGACAGTTTAAGTTGAAAAACAGTCTGTGGAAGTTTAAGAGTCCACCTTGGCAATGATTTAGCTAGTTAAAGGGGCTGTTTCAAAACTCAACCAGCAGACAAAACCATCGGTTAACTGCCTGTAACCACTGGTTCTGGCCGGGTGCTATTGTTCTGTACAATGGCAACCACCAAGAACCACCAGTTCAAGGCGGTCAGCAGCGGGTCGAGTTTTGAAGCGCCCCCTATGTTCTTTGCATTCTGCCTTACCTTAACATCCTTCAACACCAGTCCTTCCAGGCCTTCTTTTATAACCTCTATAATCATGTCTGAAAGATCTCCAGGTTCCTAAATAAGATCAAATAAATGAAAAAATACATTAATGTTTTGTTATCAGGGTGATTATAATAACATTGGCATTAGTTAAAAAGCACCTTCAAGTTCTGGTTTCATAAGCTCTATAATCAGGTATGAAGGTTCCCCAGGTTCCTAGAAATAAGATAGTATAAATTAAATTTACCAAAATAATGATTTGAAGCTTAAGACCTGCTTCACATTGAACTACATGCCATCTGGATGGTAATTCATGACACATTGTTTGTATTGAGTCCTTTAGTATGAATAGAAAGTAAACATGCACCTTTCATGGGATGAAAACAGCTTAAAGCAACTCTTAAACCATTTATCTAAAGCTATGGGTCATGAGAAATGGCTTCTTGATTTTAAAAAAATGTGTTTGGCTTAAAATTACAAATTCAAAATGGCATATCAAATCAAATCACTTTATTCACAATATCATACATGCAAATTTTATAAAAAGCAATAAAGCAACAAATAGAACATGACAATGATATTGTGGGAATGGTCAAAACCAATATGGCAAACCAAATAGCATATTTTCGTAAAAATCAATCAAGCAACCTTTTTCAATACCCAATAACATAAGTAATCAATAGAAAGAACCTTTAGGGACATCAAGCTGTGATTATCCCTTTCTGAAGGTCTTTTTCATTCACACTTCGACATTTTCTATAGCAAGTTTTCCATCAGTAGTTTTATCATGTAAGTCTATGGCAGTTGGCTCACTCAGTGGGTTGTTCAGAAGTTGTGAAGTAACAGTTTCAATTGATTGGTGGGAAGAACTTAAAACACCCATTGGTTTAGATCTATCTGCACACATAATGAGACTTGGAGTGGCCTAGAGAATTCCAGATTATGTTTGCTAGAATTGTGTGGAATTTGTTTGTTTGTTTGTTTGTTTGTTTACCTCGGTTGGTCCGTGACAGACACATGCCATTAGATCCATGATGAACTCATGGTCTCTTCCAAGCTCATACAAAAGTACCAACCTGGATAGCCAGAAATGGCTAATCTATGCATGCTGGCCAATGCATCTTTAAAAGATGCCGAAAATAGAAAAGATAGCAAGAAAAAGAGAAAGATGGCCACTCCCTACACAATTGTACAATTTACTCTTAGCCCTTATGAGAGGGGTTTTCCATGTAAATTTGGTCTGGTCTAAAAACAGATAGCTTGTGGTATTTGGGGTCAGTAGCTTTGGAGTTTTGGTGTTAGCTATTACAGAGACAGCTTTTTGGATTGAGCTATTTTGGAGTAAGAAATACCCCCAGTACAGATAGACTGGAGGACCTTTTGATAGTGATTTTGACAGCGACATTTATATGCTGTTGATTTATATTGGAGTACTTGTATTATAAAGCCATTGATGCTGAGTTGGTGGATCATGGATTATTTTCGTATTAACTGTGGACCAGAAGTTTGATTGCAGAAGTTGTTTTACATTGGCTGATATTGAAGATTATTTGGAACTTTATTCTATTGGAACTAGAAGAAATTTATGGGACATTTTTGTACCGTTTTGGATCTGGATTTGCGGACATTTACCCATATGTTATTGGACTTAGACTATTTGGAAAATATTATTGTGGAACTTTACTAGCTAACACATTGAAGTCAGAAGCCACTCTTCTTCTTCTTCTTCTTTAGTACTGCCCACTCGTAAGTAATATAACAACCGTAGATAAGATAGGTACACTATTGAATTGCATGTTGTAAATAAATTGTTGTTGTTATATTTTGTTGATAATATCTTGACTTACAGTGTATTTATTTTTGTTTCACTTTTGGTTTGAACTCGGAAGAAGGTTATTCTGACCTTGATCTTGTTTTAGATCGTAACAAATACGAAATATATTAATGGTTTTGGTTTGTATCACACTCAGCTTTGTGTGATACGAACCCAAGCCATTAATATTTTCTCGAATTGCATGAACAAACAGGGGATAACTAGTAGCATCACATGAGGGAAATTTTGTGATTAATGATTGCCAGGATTTCGATCAATCTTAAGATGGTTAAATGGTTCACTTACTGTTATGTGCTGCATTTCTGAGAACATAACCCTGTTTGGAATGGGTGTCAAATTTTTCTCCAATATTTTCCTCCTTTCTTTCAAAGATCTGTATGAGGTAATAAAAATGGGTTAGAAATACTTAGCGGAAGGGGAACAGCAATTTGAAAATTTTGACTTTTAAGTCCAAATTTTCAAATTGATGTTCCTGTTAAAATATTATTAAAATATATAACAATGCAGCTTGCAAACATGTCTCTGTCACCTGCAATGATATGTTGTCAATTGGTAGATTTTAACGGGGTCGCCGTCGGACAAGTTTTGAATTGTCAAGCTTTCTTCAGGAGTAGCTCTGACGAAAGCTTGACAGTTCAAAACTTGTTCGACGGCGAACCCGTTAAAATCTACCAATTGATATTAATTCCCGTCGTAAAAGCCTTTCTAAAAAATTTTAAAAAATGACATGTTGTTTTCATAGAGGTTGTGCCTGAAAACATTATGATTGACTCAAACAACAATTTTGCGCCAGTGTCATTTGACCTATACACTCTAAAGCCTTGAAGCACATACCAAAACTGATTAATAAAATAATAATTATTAAAATTAATACACTAATATGACAATTATCGGGGGAAATAAAGTAGTCTATATTTTTTAGAATTTTGACCTTTAAATTTCATCCTGAAATTTGGGGCAAAAGGGCAAATTATATGCATTATTATGTGCATATACCAAATTTGAATTGCATCTGACATATAAAAGTGATGTTACATTCATTTACAAAAGGTGCATGTTACAGAAGTCCAAGGTGAACTGCCCCCTAAGCTGTAGGCCAGTGTTTCTTATAGTTGACCTCTGATTGACCTTAGCTTTGACTCGTCTTGGAATAGTCTAGACATAGTTTAGTGATTCTACAGAAAGACGAATGAAAATACAGAATAAAACTGCCAGATTGGTTTCCAGTTGCGGCAAGGACCAGCCCTCTGCACCATTGTTGAACAGTTTACCAGTCAGGCAACGTATTTGCTACAAGTTATTGATGTATGTTTTTAAATGTATTAATTCCACCGCTCTAAGTTATCTTGTTGAACTCATTCATCTTCTGAGAAACCAATCAATGCATGAATACAGGGCTTATGCTATTCTTGTCTTCAGTTTTGTACAAGAGAGATGTGGGAGTGATACAGGGTGTCCCAGAAAAAACCTTACAATCTTTGCATGTAATTTTCTAGGATTTAACGGATAATTAGACAGTATGTAAACCTTGCATTTTATAGCCAATGAATTTAACTTTTAGATACCGTTTGTTTCTTTTCAATCAGTTGCGTACATCAAAAGTTATGCTTTGTCAAATATTTGGATGTAAAATTTTGTGGTCCAATTTCAAGATTTTGCAAGTTCCCCTTGAATGAAGTTCCATTGATTATTGTCATTGACCTACCCACTCAACCGTAGCAATCTTTACTAATTTATTATGTGCATGCTTTCTTTTATCTGTGCTGAAAAAATTAACAAATAAGACAGATATGATAAGGTGACCTATTTTTATTCCATTCAGAAACACCCCTACTTTATGACCAATAATCATGAAACTGGACCAGACAAAAATCCACCCAAATAGTTGATAAAAGATAACTTTTGTTGTACACTACCAATTGAAATGAAACAAACAGTATCTGAAAGTTCAATTCATGGGCTATAAAATGCCTCCTTTATATACTTTCTGACTATCCGTTAAACCTAAGAAAATTATACGCAAGATTGTAAGGTTTATTCTGGGACACCCTGTATATAAGGTTTCAAATAATGAATTTCTAAGTTCTGGATGTTTTCTACAAGTTTTTCAGGGCAGTTATTTTAGCTACAAGTTATTGATGTATATTTCAAATGTATTCATTCCACCACTCCAAGTTATCTTGTTGAACTCATTCATCTTCTGAGAAACCAATCAATGCATTGATAGGCATGAATACTGGGCTCGGCTTCATTCCTCTTCAGATCTCACCCGTCTTTCTTTTCCCAGATCTTTTAACACTGCTGGTGATTCTTCATTTATTCAGGGATGTCACTTGGGTACGGGAAAAAAAAAGGAAATTATTCTCGATCAGATACCAATTTCAAGCGGAGGGAGAAAAGCTTCCCCTTGGAGAAGATTTTGGATGTTTTAGTTGCTAAAATCTCTCTTTTCATGCACATTTTGATTCTTGGGACCATTTTATGCAAGTTTCTATGACTTTAATAAAAAAAACCTTGAATTTTTGAAATTTTGATTTTTTAAAAAAATAGGAAAAATGCTCCAAAATGACCAAAAAGTAGGAATTCCTACTAAAGTACGAAAAGTGGCATCCCTGTTTATTGTTTGTGCTCCTCGGTTGTGGAATGAACTTCCTATTGATTTGAAAGAGGCAACATCCATCCCTGTGTTCAAGCGGCTGCTTAAACTGCTTAAAACACACTTGTTTCCTGTGTAGATTTTGCTTGTATTTTTCCATTTTTTTAAATCCTTTTCTGTGTTTCTTTCTTATTGTAAGTCGCTCTGTTCTTTGTAGGCCGCCATATAAGAACTTGGTAAAAATGATAATAATACATAGAGTAATATTAAGTTTCGTTGTCAATGCTTTTTGCTGTGGGTCTTATAAAATATTAATAATTTACTGACATCAAATCAGCAATATGCCTCTCAGCTATCGTCAACTTAACTTTGTTGACTATTGATAATATTTGGAAACATGTAGCTGTTTTGTCATGTTGTTATGGTTCTTGACTGATGCAAAAAATGTGCACTTACATGGACGTTTCGACAAATTCATCACTTGTTTGACTCCTGGAAATTCAAAGAAATCATCTGACAATGCCGGAAGTGGCAACACTGGATAAGCATCGTCATGTACCAGGAGAAGTCACAACCAAACAAGTGATGAATAAGACAACAGCTTCTTGTCGTAACGTCCACGTAAATGCACAAATTTTTTGGATCTTAAGAACCATAAAAACATGATATTATACCGATCCTACATGTGATGACTCACCCCGAAAGGGGGGACTTTGCAGATGATATCAATTTTGAGTTTATCATTTCATCTGTTACAGCATTTTCTAAGCTTTAAAATAACACCTTATTTATCGATATTGATCAAATTTTACAACAGAAAATCTGCTGGAAATTCTTATTATTTCTTTATTTTTTGCTACATATTTTCACCAGTATCTTGAAAAGTGTTCTGTCGCAAAGTCCCCCTAGCTTTCCGGGGTGAGTCATCATATATACCGATTCCACATGTAGATGTTGCCAAACACAAAGAGATGGATATAGGCATCTTTGACAGAACTCTTCTTGTGCATACCATGTTTCCAAATGGCAAAATCTGGCTGTTTTATAACAAGCACAACACTATCTTTGTGAAATCACAAATTCCCTTGTATTAAAAATGCACCATGATTATTAATTTGAAATAAAATAAAATTTTAAAATAGAATGTCAACCTTACTTGTCCATGAGGTTCTCTCCATTGAAATGAAGGCAGTCAAATACAAAGAGACAGACAGTGGCATCTTGGAAAGCGCTCTTCTTGTGAATACCTAGGGTTCCAAAAGGAAGGATCTTGCCACTCTTATCCACCATCAGAATCTAGATAATTAGGTAAAACAATATGTAAGACATCAGCAAGACATCAGCAAAGTCAAATGGAAAATATCCACAATTCAGTTACCTGTCTAGGCTTTTACTATTTGTCCCTGACTAATATTTATAACTGTGAACTATTAACAGGTCGTAAAGGCAGCAAACTTTAATTTGAGCTATATACATATGAAATTGCATGCAAAAAAGATTGGAAATACGAAAAAAACACCAGTATTTTGTAAGAACCACGATCAAAGCATATGGTCCACTGAAGATCTATCTAAGTTTCACTGCATTCTATGACAGCCTTTGTGTATGATGAGAAGTTCCCTGGAGGTGTTATTTTAATACTTACATAAAGGTCTTTGCAGACATTTTGAAAAGGTAAAAATGACACGAGGCTGGTTTGATGACTCCGTAGTGATGAAAAATCACATATGATACGATAATAAGTACCGCTATGATTTGTAAAAGGAATGCTAATTATTTGAAACTACCACTCTCAAGCCAAATATAAGTATGCGGCCCTTACCTCACTGTCAAGAATAAGACTGTTTCCATGGGGACATGCTTTGGGGATGTAATCTTTGATATGCGCAACTTTATGTGGTAGCACTTGCTTTAAGCTTCGACTGAAATATTGGAAATCATCGCCGTTCTTATGAATCTGCACTCGTTCTCCATCATACTTGATTTCTGCATACATGCCGTTGGGGCACTTCTTCATTGCATATTCCACTGACTTGCATGCCTCAGCCTGAAAAAGTGATTACAGATTATGAAAAATATATCAAATAAATATTTTTCTCCTAGGTTTTTTAAAAAAACATGTGGGCAAAAAATAAAGTGTTTGATGAGTTTCTCAAAATCATGTTCTGTACTTAGAACATCAAATTCTAAATTGATTCCTTGAACCACTTTCAATCCAAAAATGTACACCTTCATAAATTTTGCTTTATTAGTTGAAGTTAGAAATTAGGAACTGTGGTAGCAGCTTGTCATTCTTGTGTAATTTTTTATGAATAACGAAACTGAGATTGCAGACTTAGACATGTTGATGTCATCACAATGTTGCAAA